>JAWWEV010000460.1:0-11248 GCA_035583235.1 Hafferia zeledoni | reverse complement strand
TACACGGCGGCGGTGCTCGCCGCCGTGCCGTTCGGCGAGAAGGCGCCGGTGCTGCTGAACGGGCGGCGCGTGCGGATCAGCGTGGCCGAGAGACCGTGCATTGCAACGGGGCAGGTGGGCACCAGGGCAGGGGGCACTGGGGCAGGTGGGCACCAGGGCAGGGGGTTGGGGGTCTGCAGGGGCCAGTACTGCTGAATGGGCAGTGCATGTGGATCAGCGTGGCCGAGAGACCGCGCGCTGCAACGGGGCAGGTGGGCACCAGGGCAGGGGGCACTGGGGCAGGTGGGTACCGGGACAGGGGTCTGGCAGGGCCAGGTGACACCCACAGGGCTCAGGGTGGTCACTCCATGGACCCAGCCCGACAGCGGGAGGGCCGTGCTCCTCCTTGTTCCAGAGTGCTCCGTGTTGGGTAGAAATGAATATGGGAGTGCTCGTCCTCGTTCGGGTGAAAATAAATACAGAAATCACCTCTGAATTCCAGAATTCCCCTGGTTTGGTAAAAACAGATATGGAAGGGCTCATCCTTAATCCAGAACACCCATTCTGGGGTGAAAATAAATATGGAAATCACTTCCTGATTCCCCTGATTTTGTAAAAAGAGATATGGAAGGACTCATCCTCATTCAGGTGAAAATAAATGTGGAAATCACCTCCTAATTCCAGAACTCCCCTGGTTTGGTAAAAACAGATACAGAAGTGCTCGTCCTCATTCCAGAACTCCCATTCTGGGGTGAAAATAAATGTGGAAATCAATTCCTAATTCCCCTGGTTTGGTAAAAATGGATACGGAAGTGCTCGTCCTCAATCCAGAACTCCTGTTTTGGGGTGAAAATAAATACAGATATCACTTCCTAATTCCAGAATTCCCCTGGGTTTGGTAATAATGGATATGGAAGTGCTCTCCCTCATTCCAGAAGGCCCATTCTGGGGTGAAAATAAATACAGAAATCACCTCCTAATTCCAGAATTGTCCTGGTTTGGTATAAAGATATAGGGAAGGGCCCGTCCTCATTCGGGTGAAAATAAATGTGGAAATCACCTCTGAATTCCAGAGTTCCACTGGTTTGGTAAAAATAGGTATGGAAGTGCTTGTCCTCATTCCAGAACACCCGTTTTGGGGTGAAAATAAATCTGGGAATCAGCTCCTAATTCCAGAATTCCCCTGGTTTGGGTAAAAATAAATATGCAAATGCACATCCTGATTCCAGATTTCCCTTTGTTAAATCTGGGATTTGAGTTGTGGGTGTTGAGGGAGGTCTGTGAACAGTCCCAGTTTAGCAGGGAGTGGGGGATGCAAGCTGTATTTATGTATCTTAATTGCTGTTACTCATTAATGCTACTTTTAATAATTACTGATCCCATTTGGGGGTGTGTGTCTACACAGACAGATTTATAAATAGAGTGTAAATTATTTGTGAAAAACAACAGGTTAGCAGTGAAGGACACAACCTGTATTGATATATACTTAATTACTATTGATAATTATTAACACTGTTTCTGTCTCATGCATATGCACATATTTATCAATAAAATCCAAACACTGTAGTCTCTGTTTTCCTGTCCATTCCAGGTCAAAAAGACTGTGAAAAAACGAGTTCTCACCGTTAAAAAAGCTACAACAAGTACCAAGTAAGCCTTTCCTGTGCATAAATTAGTGTTAATTGCAATCACTGGGAGCCAGGTGGGCTCCTGCCTGTTTGGGGGTTTTGTTTTACTGCTTTGAGCTTTTTAAAGCTGTTTCAATATTTGCTAATTGTCTTTATACTTCATGTTTTATTCTCCTAATAGAAAAGTTCCCTCCACCAGCACCAAGACCCCCAAACCCGTGACAGGTGAGGCTGGGGCTTTGTCTGTTGTCTTTGTTAATTAACTTATTGGCATGATTGATTTATTTTACTGCTTTTCCTGAGCAATTCTCTGTTAGGGAGCAGGCAGGACTGTTATGGGAAGTTGTGATGTTTAAAGATTTACTCATTGCTCAGTGTCTCTGTGGGAATGAACTCATGGTCTGGGTTTTGGGGAGGGTTTTTTGGTCATATCAGTTGAATTGCTGCAGATGAAGCTGGTTTTGTGTGTATATTGTGTTTATGTATATGTGTTATTGTGTGTATATTTTACTATTTTTATTTCTATTATATTATTATAATCACTTTATATTTTATAATATTTTTGCATAATGCAATAATAACTTTAATATTGACAAGTGATGCTTGTTATTAATATTAATAAGTGATGTTTGTCTTAACAGTTTATTATTTAAGTGTATGTATAATCTTGTTGTGATATTGTAGCAATTTAATTTATTGTATAATGTTTTGTATTATTTTTAAGTTACAAATAATCAGCATTTCTGCTGACACCAATTTGGGGTATTTTCTGTAGGTAAAAAGGAAAAGCTCAAGAAATCAGCAGCTCCAGGAGAGCGGAAGGTCAAGAAGACTCCGAGTACTGGAGGTGAGAGGAGGGAGGGCCTTGTTCTTCCCTGGGCAACAGGAGCAGGTGCTTTGCCCTGCCCAGCACAGGCGTTTCCAGCTGGGAGTGTGGATTTTCCCACCTTTCCTGGCCCTGCCCAGCAGTGCATCATTCCACAGGCAAACCCCCTCTTTGCCAGTGCTGTTGGTGGGTCTGGAGTAGCCGAAGAGCCAGGGCAGGGGGGGAGTTTGGGACAAAGATGTCCCTTTTTAGGGAGGAGCAGGGATTTGTGTCCTGGGAGGGCTCTGAGTGTGTGACAGAGAGTGCACAGAGCAGCTTGCTCTGCTCTGCAGATGGATTGATTCATCCATGGAAACAAAAGGTGCCTTTTGCTGCTGTTCCCACCAGACCCAGCCAAGGATGGAGCTGCTGAGCCACAGGCAGAGCCCGGGGTGGGCCCTGGGCAGGCAGAGCCCTCGGCCCCACAGAGTGGCACGGATGGGGATGCAGTGCCAGAGCCTGGAGAGCCCCTGGAGCCCCAGCCCAGCCCTGTGCCAGGTAATCCTGGGCTGCAGGGCCCTGGTCCAGGGGGATGTGCAGTTAACACGGAGATGCTTCATGGATGTGTTTGTTTGTCAGGGGTCCCGTCCCAGCCCCCTCAGGCGCCAGCGGTGGAAGGGCCTGAGGTTGATAAAGCTTTAATTAAACAAGGTAAATTAAGGAATTGTCTGAAACCTCTCTCTTCTGGGGGCTACCTGAGCTGCTTTCCAGCCTGGAGATGGAAAGGACACAGGATTCCAGCGAGGAAATCTGTTAGAGCAGCACCAGCAGCTTGTGGGGGAGCCTGGAGGGGGCTGGAACCCCTGAGACTGGTGTATTTGAACAGATGGGAGGATAATCCTGCCAGGACTTCTCAGTGTGGCCTGGAGGCTGTCCCTGAGCCCAGGGATTGGGCTCTGTAGGTGCTGTTTGCAGCTCCCCACTGATGGATTCCATCCCAGGGCCTCAGGCATCCCTGGGTTCTGTTATTTCAGAACTCATTCCCACCAGGCTTTGTTTTAAGTGTGTATTAATTCTATTCCTGTGCCTGAGATAGCACAGACAGGGCAAGGTCAGGGAATCCTGGAGTCATGGAAGGGTTTGGGCTGGAGAGACCTTAAATCCCACCCATCCCACCCCTGCCATGGGCAGGGACACCTCCCACCAGCCCAGGTTGCTCCAAGCCCTGTCCAGCCTGGCCTGGGACACTTCCAGGGATGGGGCAGCCACAGCTGCTCTGGGAAATGCGTTCCAGTCCCTCACCACCCTTGCAGCCAAGAATTTCTTCCCAATATCCCACCCAAATCTTCCCATTTCCAATTTGAAGCCATTCCCTGTGTGCTGTCCCTCCATCCCTTGTCCCCAGTCCCTCCCCAGCTCTCCTGGAGCCCCTTCAGGCCCTGCCAGGGGCTCCAAGGTCTCCCCAGAGCCTTCCCTTCTCCAGGCTGGATGTTCCTTCTTGGACCTGTTCGTTCTGGGAGCATTTCCTTAACACTTTCTGCATCTCACTGATCTGTCACTGTTAAAGGAATATTTAATACTGATTTTTCACAAGGGATAAAATGTAATGCAGGCATTTCTCAAAGCTCTGAGGTGTCTAAAGAGGCCTGAACCACTGCCCTCCTCCTTCCCTGTTTTTCAGAGCCTGCAGAGACCACCACAGCGAGCGAGGAATCAGCAGATCCAGCCAGGAAGGTCAGTCTGATGGTGGCAATTGTAAAACATACCTGGAGCCATTTCCAGGTGTTGCTGTAATGTCTGAAAACCTCCCATTTAACCCCCTTTCCTGTTTATTTCTGGTGAGAAAGCCCCTCCCAGACTGGTTTGGGTGCAGGGGGACCTTAAATCCCATCTAATCCCACCCCTGCCATGGGCAGGGACACCTCCCACTGTCCCAGGGTGCTCCCAGCCCTGTCCAGCCTGGCCTGGGACACTCCCAGGGATGGGGCAGCCACAGCTTCTCTGGGCAGCCAGATCTGATTCAGAGTGGAAGAAGCATCAGTGAAAGTCCCTTTGTTTCCTGCAGGACCTCGATGACCTGTGTGTGGTCCTGATTTCCAACCTGCCTGACAAGGGATATTCCGTGGAGGAAGTTTCCAACCTGGCAAAGCCTTTTGGAGGACTGAAGGATCTGCTGCTTTTATCCTCTCACAAAAAGGTATTTTAGTGGGATTTGGTGTTGTTTCTGCCTGGAGGAGCAGCAAATGAGTCTGTAACAAGTGAAAATGAGGTGCAGGAAGCATCCATGGGAGGTGCCTTTGATAAATTCCAATTTTCCCTTAAATTTTCCTTTCTTTTCTCAGGCATACCTGGAAATCAACAGAAAAGCTGCAGATTCCATGGTGAGGTTCTACACCTGCTTCCCCATGTCCGTGGATGGAAACCAGCTCTGCATCAACCTGGTGCCTCAGTACAAGACTATCAAAGATGAAGTGAGTGAGAAATCCATGGGAGCTCCAGGTCAGGGCAGGATTCCAGGCTTAGGATCAGTTCTGAACTGTCTGGAGTTCCAAACAAGGGCCTTGTGCCATTGGAAATTGGTCCTGTTAAATGTCCTTGGGATCCTGGTCAGGTGTGAGAGGATCAGAGATGGCAGAGGGGGTGTTGATTTTAATAATAAAGCTGAAATTAATTATTTGCAGGGAGCCAGTGACTGTATTTTACAGCTCAAATCTTATGTTATCTTTTTCCTTTCCTCTGTTTACAGGAAGCCATATTTATTGCTCTGATTAAAGATTCTGACCCTCAGGTGAGTTGCTCACAGCTTTCCCTCCACATTCTGTCAAATCCCTTCATTTAATTGGCATTAGTGTCCTTCCTACTGAAATACTGGGACCTGAGCTGTTGTCTCAGTTTCCTCTTGAATCAGCATTTACTGGAAGCTGGGAATGGTCCTACACAGCATTTCTGTGCAGTGCAGGTGCAGGGGAGGTGAATTTTATCTGCTCTTTCTGCTGGGAAAACATTTCCAGGCTGTTCCTGCTGGAGGGTCGATCCCTGGGGATGGAGCTGTGGGAATGTTGGCACAGGAACCTCCCAGGAGTGACTCCAAAACAGCAGGGACAGAAGGATTTGGTTAAAAACCACATTGCCAGCAATAAACCACTTCCCAAGGAACTCCAAAAGCTGGGAATGTTCCTGGGGACATCTGTTCCCTCCTCATGACTCTGCTGGGCACAAAAAAAACCCCTCCTGCTTGTGGGGATAAGTGCTTGTCAAACACACCCAACTTGCAGGTATTATTTGGGAAGTCAGGAGTGTGCTGGTGCCTTTGTGCCTTTGGTCCTCCCCAAAGCCTGGGCTGTGTTTGGTGTTCCTGCTGGAGGGATGAGGCGTCTCTGAGGCTCTCCTGCCCCCTCGGGGGTGTTCCAGGGCTAAGGCAGGGTTTGCCTCCCTGTTTCCAGGTAGACACTGAGTCCATCCACCAGCAGTTCGTGCACCTGGGGAATCTGCCCGACGATGGGTACAGGGAGCTGGAGGTGGTTTGTGTGGGGCTTCGCTTCGGGAAGGTGGATCATTATGTTGTGCTGAAGAACAAAAACAAGGTAAGCACGTTCACTAAACTCTTCCCTGTGGTGCAAAGTGCCTTTGGGGGAGGGAAAAAGCAGGTTTTTCATGGGAAACCTGGGGAAAAACTGGATTTCTAAGGAGGAGTGAAAATGGCCGAATTGCTAAAACTTTATTTTGGGGCACTTCAAAGGCAGTGACTTGCTCTGCTTTTTGGTTTTCTGACTATAATTTTTAATGTGGCTGGTTTTGCACTTCACACCAGATTGGAACTGCAGGTGGGTTGAGTTCACTCTGACTGTAGATTTTAACAACTGAAGTGGAATTGTCTCGTGTTGTGCTGAGCTGTTTGTGTCCCTCTGCCACTAAACCCTAAAACAGGGAAGCTGCTTTTGAAATCTAAAACTCCTCCCCAAACCTGAGGGGTTCTCAGCTCCAGGCCATGAGCTGGGCACTTTAAAGGTGCCTTGTAAAACCCTTGTGGCTGAAAAGTACCGGGGTGGGAGGTGACAGCAGGTGAACTGAGTGGCTGGTTTTGCTCAGGAGCTCAGAGTTTGCAGCCTGTGCTTTGTTTCCTCCAGGCAATCCTGCAGCTGGACACTCCCAAGTCTGCCCGCTCCATGCACAGCTTCCTGCAGCAGTATCCCTACTCCATGGGGGAGCACACCCTGAGCTGCAGCCTGTCCCCCCGGGGGGACCCTGCCCAGGTACAGTGTGGGGACAGGCCAGGGCTGCCCTGGGGGCGAGAGACTGCCCAGAACTGGGCTGTGTTCTGGGATGGAGTCATGGAGCATGGAATTCCACACTAGTTTGGGTGGGAAGGGACCTCAAAGCCCACCCAGTGCCACCCCTGCCATGGGCAGGGACACCTCCCACCAGCCCAGGGTGCTCCAAGCCCTGTCCAACCTGTTCCCCCTGAGCTCTTCAGCCATTCACACCCTCACCAGTGCAGGGCAGAGGGGCTGTCTGGGTTCCCTCTGGGGACAGAGGGGTTCCCATCCATCTCCTGCACATCACCCAGCCCCAGAGCTGGCTCTGAAGAGCCACAGCCACCCAGGACTGTGCCACATGTCCTGTCTGCAGTCTGCTGGGACAGCCCAGTGTCCTCCCAGGGGATCCCTGGTGGAGCTTTGGAGCAGGTCCCTGTCAGTTCCCTGTCCTTTGGTCTCCTGGGGCCTGAACTGGGGCCGTGCTCTGTGAAGTGCTGGTGCCTCTGGAGGGGCAGAGACTCACCCTGGGTTTGCCTTGCAGGCTGAGGCTGGGAAGAGAGATGTGAAGACAGAGGAGGGGAGCAGAGCAAGGTATGGCCTGTGAGTGTCGGGGTTTGTGTCTCTCCTTCCTCTTGGAATGCCTGTCCGTGGTTTGGGGGTGCTGGGCCCCTCCCCAGCCCAGCTCCGTGGAAACTCCTGCTGGGAGCTCCCCCAGCAGTGGCTGCTGCTCCTCCCACGTGCTCTGGGTGTCCCTGCAGAGCCAGAGTGTTCGGGATTTCATCCAAAACCATGGGCAAACAACGGGAATCCTGTGCTGTCACTGCTTTGCTGCTCTGGCCAGGATTGTACCCTGGGCCTGGCAGGTGTGTTTGGAGAGACAATTTGGGGTGTGCTTAAGCCGCAGTGGTTTATGTCGTCCTGCAGCTCCTCCCTCTGTCACAGCCCCACCTCTGTTCTTTCTGCTTCCGAAAACTTCCTTGTTTAACTCATTAATGTGACCTTCACGCTGTGGTCCAGGTCCTGAAGGGATTTATAGAAATGTTTCTCTGCTCTGGAGCAGCAGGACCCAGAAATGGGGTTGGTTTGTGCCATTTCAGGCTGTTCTGTGGATGCTGCTTGTAGTAAATCTCTTTTGTGAAGTAACTGTTTGTTGAGTTTAGTTCTGCTTAGGATTTGTTTTGTAAATGCATAGAGCATTTTAAGAGTTTTTGTTAACAAATATGGCTCAAATCACTTTCTGTCTCTCAAATTCTTATCTCTGGATATGCTTTGTTGTTAAAAAACCCCAAAACTCTGTAATAATGGCCCTAAACCTCAAGTCATGCTATACTATATATATATATATGTGTGTGTGTATATATATATATATATATACATATTTATATACACTGCTGTATTTCCACACCCTGTTGCTATTAGAAGCCAAGCTGTCATTCCTTATTTCAGGAAACCCCCCCATTGTGGGAACATTTGGTTCCCAAACCATTTCTTACTCACAGCTTTGCAGCCACACAGGGCACCTTCCAGGCTTAACACTTCCCTGAGCTTCTGTCCAGCTCCATCCCTTACTGGGAGGGTCTGGCTGAACTGGGAGGTGCTGGATGCTCCTTTGTTGGAGCTTTGTGGGTAACAGGCACAGGCATCTCTAATTCCAGGGTCTCCTAAGGTCATCCTGGAGGGTTCTTCCCTTCAGGGAACAAGAACACCCGTCCTGTCTTTGAAGTTCTCTGAGAAGTTCCATCCTCTGCGTTGCCACCTTGGCCTGTGTTGTCCTGGGAGTTGGCAGTGGCTTATCCCGGGCAAGCAGAGCCTGAGGGAGCCTCTGTGCCTCTTGTGGGAGGTTTAAACCCAGAGTGACCCCTCCCATCCCAAGAACTGAGCCCAGGCCCAAACCTGCTGCTCCTGGCAGGGCTCTCTGGGCTGGCAACTGCCCCGTCTGCAGGCAGGGCCACACTCTGCTAATTCCTTCATCCAGGGGCCCTGGGGCTTTATTTTCACTGTGTATTCACTGTCTCACTTTGGGATGTGAATTTTGGGAGGCTGTGGGAGCTCTGAGGTCCCAGGACCCTCCTGGGGCGAGGCCTGGCTGTGGTTCCTGCAGGTGCAGGGGGTGCTGAGGTGAATTATCAGCACCAGAGCACTCACACACCTCAGGGTTTGCTGGTGCAGCAGGAACAGCCCCGCCAGCGGCACCAGGAGGTTTCTGTCACTGTAGAATTCTCAACATGGTTTGATTTCTTTTGTTTCTTTTAAATGCTTTTAGTGCTGACTCGAAGAAATCTCCCGAGGGCTCAGGAGTGGTGCCCAGAGCAGCTGCTGCTCCCCCAGGAGAGCCCGGGGGGGCCAGGAAAGGAGCCAGTCCCAGCTCCACCGGCACGGGGGACACCCCGGCGGGACAGACCGAGCCCCCCGAGCCCCACCCCGAGGCAGCAGCGAGGGAACCGCCTGGAAGCCTGGCCGGGGCAGCTCTGGAGGGTATGGACACTGGGAATGGTGTTCCTGTGGATCCTGCAGGCACCACATCACCTGGAGACAGGTCGGAGGAGAAGCCGCTGTCGCCTCCCAGTGCGGGGAAGGAAGAGGCTCCCAAAGCTCCTCCTGAGCCAAAGCCATCGGTGTCTGTGCTGGAGAAGGAGGGCAGAGGAGGAGCTGAGGAGTCACCTGCTGCTGCCATTGACCCCCTGGGATCATCCAGCAAGGCTGAGGGGGAGGCAGCAGGCCCTGGGGGGTTCCCAGCAGGAGCCACCCCTGGAGTGGAGCCCCCCGGGGCTGAGGAGGCTCCTGGGGACGTGGGGTCTCCTGCTGTCACCCAGCCAGCCCAGGAGCTGGGTGCTCCGGGGAAGAATCCTGTTCCTGATGCTGTGAAAACCAACCCTGAGGTGTCTGTGGCTCCAGTGACTGAGAGGAAACCTCTCCCTAAAACTGGGGAGGCCCCGGGGAAGAGACTGGATGAGGCTGGAGCAGAGGAGCCTGTGCCCAAAGCTGGACATGCTCCAGAGGAGAACTCTGGGAAGCTCCTGGGCAAGGCTGGGGCAGAGGCAGAGAAGCCACTTGGAAAAACAGTGGCCAAGGCTGGGGCTGCTCTGGAAGATGCTCCAAGTGCCGTCGGTGGGAGCAGCGTGGGAAGTTTGATGAAAAGCCACCAAAACAAAGGGACAGGAGCAGCAAAACCCAACAGGACCCACCTGGAAGCTGCACCGAGCCCCTTCCTGTCCCTCAAGGAGCCTGGCTTGGGTAAAACCCTGCTGAGGGCAGTGGTGTCCATCCCAGATATCTTCAAGCCCAGGATCCCAGGGAGGAGCAGCGACCCAGCCCCGTGCCCAGGGGGGCAGCAGAGACCCCCACCCAGGGCTGAGGCCCGGGGCCAGCCAGGAGGGGACAGGAAAGGGCCCCCAAAACCAGCAGCCCAGCCTGGAGCCGGGAGCAGCCAGGGCAGAGGGAACGGAGGCT
The DNA here is from genome assembly GCA_035583235.1 of Hafferia zeledoni. Classification (NCBI taxonomy): domain Eukaryota; kingdom Metazoa; phylum Chordata; class Aves; order Passeriformes; family Thamnophilidae; genus Hafferia; species Hafferia zeledoni. The sequence continues at coordinate 1,130 of JAWWEV010000460.1, read as the reverse complement.
CTGCAGGGGAGGCACAGGGAGGCAGCAGGAGGAACTCATCCCAGCAGGAGAAGGACTCCCATGTGGAACCTGGGGCTGGTTCAAAACAGAGCCCAGAGGGAGACAGTGGAACATCCAGCACGAAGGAGGAACCCGGTGGCAATCAGGTGAGAGGGCACTAATTCCAGGCTTCTCCCTGTCTGGGGCACTGGCACTGTATTCCCCATTCCTTTTCCATAAGTCTGTACAAACTGGTGGGCAGCCAGTTCCTTTGAGCTGCTCTGTGTGTGCAACACAAGGGTGGAACTGGCTGGAGAATCCTGTGAGGTGTTTTGGAAGTGAGTTTGTGTCGTATCCTAAATGTGTGTCCATGGAGTAGCTCCAGATGGGAACTGGGCTGTGTCCTCTGGGGAGCTGGAATTTGCTTTGCCAGGTCCTGCACAGACACTTGTCACTGAAAAGGGGCTCCTGAGGTGTCACTGTGGTTGGTGGCAGGTCCCTGGAGTGCAGGCTGTGCCAGGCCTGGAGCAGGAGCAGCTGTGGGATGTCCCAGACCAGCAACTTGAGGGCCCAGAGCGGCTCCTTGGGGGCCCAGAGCGGCTCCTTGAGGGCCCAGACCGGCTCCTTGGGGGCCCAGACCAGCTCCTTGGGGGCCCAGACCGGCTCCTTGGGGGCCCAGAGCGGCCCCTTGGGGGCCCAGAGTGTCTCCTTGGGGGCCCAGAGTGTCTCCTTGGGGGCCCAGAGTGGCTCCTTGGGGGCCCAGTCCAGCTCCGTGAGGGCCCAGAGCGGCCCCTTGGGGGCCCAGACCAGCCGTGTGTGGAGTGGGTTTGGTCTCCTGTGAACAACCAGGGGCTGACCCAATTCCATGGGAATTTCTGTCCTTTTCTGCAGGGTCCTGCTGGGGGCAAGACAAGTGGCACAGGCAGCAGTGGGAAACAGAAGGAGGTAAGGATGGAACCACGGTGGGATTGAAGGTACAGAGTGAATTAAGAATGGTTTTCTGATATTCCAGGCCAGGTTGGGCAGAGCTTGGGGAAGGTGTCCCTGCCCATGGCAGGGGTGGCACTGGGTGGCATTTAAGGTCTTTTCCAACCCAAACCATTCCACAATTCCCTGCCCCCAGGCCTGGGTGCTGCTCTCAGGATCCTTGC
>JAWWEV010000459.1:0-10216 GCA_035583235.1 Hafferia zeledoni | reverse complement strand
TTCCTTTTGCTGAAGGCAAGTTCCCCAGAAAAACATTTCAGAATTCTGAAGCATGGAAGAATGAAAGTAGGGTATTGTCTGATGAAACATGATTTCGTTATGCAGGAATGACTTAAAATGTCTGAAGAAAGAAAGAGCTTTCAAGCTGATTTATGTACCAACATTCTCCTACAAGCAACTATCACTTGGCATAGGGAGCACTGCTTTCTAATAGTGAAGAAGTAAATAACATACCAATGTGGGGGGGTTTTTTGTGGGGGGGGTTTTTTGTGTTTTTTTTTTTTTTTTTCCCCTGACATTTTAATATCAGAAAGTGCTGTTTGCAGTTTCTAGTCTGAGTCTTGCAGGAGCTGACATCAAACAATTTGTGTTGTTATTCCTGCTTTAAAATAATTGTTTTGAGACATAAGTAGTAAAAGGCATTTAATCTTTGTTTTATAGATAAAATGATGGAGAGCATCTGATGAGTGATCCATGTGATACAGAAATAGTAACTTTATTTAAAGTCTCCTTTTTTAATTAATATAAGCTTGAAATAAATACAATCACCCTTCATGCTGGCAGCCAGTATAACAGCTACTTTTATTCCTATCCCTTCATGTTACCTGCTGTGGGTCATTCCTCTCTTGACTCATGTCTTATGGGAATGAGTAGAAGTGGTCATAATTTGAGGGGAGAAAAAGGTTTATCATTAAAATAATTTAAGATTTTAATTAACTTCTCATTAAACTTCTGTGTAGGCCAGTGTTTCTCTGGCTACCTCTACATGACAGGTCAATACTGAAAGAGCTGTGATAGTCATATCTCTGAACTTACTGGTATTTCTATATTGAGAAATGGCTTGAACAACCCTGTCAGCTTCTACTTTTAAGTACTTTCAATATTCTCTGCTTTTATTGAGAAAAAGAAAAATGTTCTAGGAAAAGCTTGCTGCAGTACCACACAAATCACTGTTTGACAGAGCTTATGAAGTGTTCGTTGTGGTGCTAACTCAATGAAAGATCATATATCTTATAGAGATCTTTGCAAAACTTCTTTAAAGAGTGACAGATTGGTATGTTAGAAGAGCTAAACAGCGTTAAAGAAATGTATGTTATACAAGCAGGCTGTTAACACAGTGTGAAATGGTAAGGCATAGGCAGAAATCTATCCTCTGGTCTATATCTGACATGTTCATCATGAGATATAGAATTCTACTTTAATGTATGAGGAGAAAAAAAAATGTTAAAAGTGCCAATTGACCAACAAAGAAACAGATACTAATGAACTGATGAACATCTCATGTTTTTCCTCCTTTTTCCCCTGCAAAATAAAGATGAACAGGAAAAATTAGGAGAAAAATCCAGTTTTTACTTTGTTTCTCTACAGGCTTAGAAATATATGTTTCCATTGAGGGAAGAAGTCTATTTTCATCAGACATATTTGTAACAATTGGAGCAATTTTGCAATTAGCTTTGACTTGATTATCAGATATGTGTTGCACTAATGTATCAAGCAAGAACATTTACAATTGTCCAGAATCCATGGCTTGTGTCTCAGCACCCTGAACGCTCAACTCAATATTTTGCCATGCTTAGCTTGGCAATGAACTTTCTGGATGTTAGTGATGGCTCGGAGTAGAACATGGAAATTCAGAAAAAGTTTATTCTTTATCAATTAATCAAATATTTACTAACAGATATAAGATACTACAGGATTATAGTGTTGATATGATTTGTCTAGGTTTTATTTCAAGGAAAATCAAGTAAGTACTCATTATGACATATTTTTTCTCTCTACATACATGTTTCATTAAGAAAATTGAGTTATTAACTCTTACTATAATGGATTAATTTATATAAGCTGAAATTTTCATCTATAGTTTTGTGTCTTTCTTTTTTCTCCAGTAGTTTATTCCATTTTAAATGTCTCAACTTAGTCATGTAATGCTCTGCCATCTCTTACTTCAGCAACTTTTGCACAAAGATACTGAGAATATGCTGGGACACAAGCAAGTATGTATAAACTCTCAACTGCAATGAGTGTGCGTATTTCTGCTTTCCCATGTTATATTTACAAGTGGATTTAAGTATGAAGTCTACAGTTATTGTAGAACTGACTACTGTTGTAGTTAACAGAATTGTTACAAAAAGGTCATAAACCCTAAATTAATCAGATCTACAAAATGAACATAAATTGTAGATTACCATGTCAAAATTTTACTGCGATTCCCCTCACTGACAGTTTTAAAAAAACAATTTTTAATACAGTTGAGAAAGCTTCAGTGCTAACTGTTGTATATTAGTTTTGTAACATATTGAATATTACATTGAGTGTAGAGGATAAAAATCTTTATTTGTTTATAATGTTTTATTTACTTTTCTGAAATAAAAGATATTTGGAAACAAAATTATTTACTAAATTCATTTACAAACTCTACTTAGAAGCTGTTTCATGGCATTGCTGCATTACTGATATAAGTAACAGCTTCTCCAAAACTAAAATGTATGGGATTACTTAGTTATTAAAAGTTTTTAATTATTTAGTTGTGTTTGAACAAAAGTTTAAAAGATATCAGTATGAAAAGATATCAAGCTCCAGATGAAAATAAATTTACTAGTCTTGATGATGAAGATCATTATGACAGAAGGAAATATTTTTTATTATTATTTTCTATATTTCTATGTATATGCGTGAAAGTATTGTATTTAGATACTTATTTAAACTGATAGATGAGAGAAAATGTCTCAGATGTAGCTTGTTTCTAAAAAGACATATCAAGTGTATTTTTGGTTATGCAAAGCCAAACTAGTATAATAAATTTCTTTTGAAAAATATATTTATTTCTCTGCACTGCTTTTTACTTAATTTTTTACTGAAATCCATCTGGTCATGGTGGTGAAAATGGAAAACAATCCCCAGAACTTCTCAAGAGTTTGACTGTGTCATTAACTATTCTGTTCGCTCTTCAAAAGTCAGTGCTGTTTTGAGCATTGCAGTCCTTTGGCTTATAGTCAAGACTCAAATTCCAAGTATCAGCAGTGTCCAAAAATGCCAGTTATTGTTCATAAATACTTTTAGTTTGAACACATCAGAGTATCAACACTGAAGTGGCCTTCTTCAACACAGCACAGGACTACAGGGCCATGTTTTCACAAAGGCTTAGAAATGGATGTCAAGAAAACCTCAAATATATATAAATCCACAGATGGAATTCAAGAAATCAAACAGCATCACCTCAGTTCCTAGTGAAATCCCTTTCTAAATGCCATTTATTTCTCATTAATGATGGATCCATTCTATAAATTTCAGTCCTGATTAATCCTGGATTCATTTGAATGACCTATTTATAATTCCATAATCTTCACTTAATGATGTAATTAATATCTATTTATATTTCTACACCTTAAAATTCTTTAACCATAGTATCCTGGCTGCTTCTAGTTTAAGAAGTAGTTTTCATTTAAACACCTCTCTACCCTTAACAAGTGGAATATGCATACATAATATGCGGAGTATATAATAGACATTCTTCACAACAGGCTTTCCTTTTGAACGTTACCCAGCCAAAATTTTTTTCCCAACAAGATATCATCTCAAAAAAAAAATAAATAAATAAATCTAATTTATTAATCAAATCCATACACCCATATGTTCATATCAGCTCTTTCTGATATTCATTTTAGTTATCTGTTTTCTGCTGTGAAAACCACACTAGCTTCAGGTCATTTTAGATGATTTTCAATTATCTGAGTCAACAGTTTTCAAGATATACAATAGAGGATAGTGACACAATTACTGGAATGTCTAGAGGGCTCACATAGTGTATTTTTTCTAAAAGATCTTTCAAATTTTAATTTCTTAAGGATGATGCTGCATATTTAATGACTGGTTAGGAGCTGTAGTGCTAATCCTACTATAAGTAGATGAAATACATTACTCTCATGACTTTGAAACTGTGTTATAAAATCTAATGATTTCATAGCTGGAAATCAAAATTACTGAAGGAAACCTAAAATTTTTATTCAGTCATAAATTTTACACATTATGCTTGAATTTCACAATTTTCAGGACAAAAAATATAGAATTACGAAAGAAGAAATTATTTTTTAAGTCAAATAAAGCAAAAAGTTTTGATTGGCAGGGGAAAATATATTTGTTTTTTTTTTTAAATCTGTGAAAAGAAGGTTATTATCCCATTCCTTCTCATTTTACTAATGATCTTCCAGTTTCTGTAAGAGAGAAGGACTTTTGCAACTGCATCCGCCTTTACACCAGAAGTACTTTCAGATGGTCAGAACAAGTATAGGCCTTGCCTTGTATCATGTGTCCTTCACATGGTGTCAGCAGCAAAACTCTTGGGATCAGAGAAGTGAAAGGACCCTCAGCTCACTTCCAATGTTTGGTCTAACTCATCTGGGGGAATCAGTGAGAAGCCTTATCATTAAAGTATAGAAGTTTCAGTCCAATGGTTTGAAAAGGTACAGTCTTTTCTGGTAACTGACCTTTTCACAGCCACAGTCTCTGAGAAGTTAAAACATTTCCCTGTTGCCTAGACAGTCTCAATAACTTTGGACTCTCTACAGGTTTTTTCTGTATAGTAGTTATAATCAGACAAGGTAGTAAAAGGCACAAAATTTACCTTATCAAATTTTCAGCATCATCTCTGAGAGTGTATAAAATTTATAAAACATTTCAAGGTTTTCAGACAGGAAGAAAAGACTTCCTCACAGAAACTACAATTTCGAAAATGGGGAAAAAATTCACTTTAAAAATAAAGTTTAACATTGTAAACAAGAGAAAATATAAGACACCTTTATTAAATACATCTAAATAATGATAATCCACTCTGAAATATTTCAAAGGAAAGCTATTCCTCAAGTTAAATATTAAATACTACAAATAAGCTGAACAGATTTAAAAAAAAAAAAAAAAAAAAAAATCACCTGCAAAGGTAATGCTGAAGAAACATTCCATGAAGCCATGATGTAAATATAGCACACCATGGCAAGTAGATTAAATTAATCATTTAAATGATCATGTGCATGAAATGTATTCAGACAAAAATCTGTATGGTTAATTACCTTTATCAATATATGCTTCATGTAGTGATATATGTTTATTTCAAACTTTTTCATTACATAAAATATGTAGCTGACCTGGGCCATTTCTCAAATAGATTTCTATTTTGTTTAAAATCAAACGATGTTGAGATGGTCTTAATTTGAAGAATGTTTACCTGGTGAAACTAATTAACTTTTAGTTTGTTAAACATGCTTTAGTATTTATACTGACAATACATCTTCCTAGAATTCAAAGTTACTTTTTACTTAACTCAGAGTTTACTTGGGGGTTTAATCTACCTCTGCATTACTTCGGTAGTTTTCCTTTCAGAAACCTTTATTGGTCAAAACCTACTGCTTTCTCATCCTGGAAATGCCATTCAATTGCTCTTTTGAAAGTACTTTATATTTTACAGTGCACTACTTATATACTGTTTTGGATTAAGTAATGAACTAAATCATTTTTCCTGAAGCTTATATATCTCATTTTTCCCTTACTTGTCTGTTTCCAAAATGTTTTAACTCAGGGTAATATCTTGGAATCACTGATAAAATATAGCATCTAGAATGAAGTCTATTATCACAGCATTGTATCCTTCATTTCATTAATATATTTCATTTCAAAATAGCTTGGCAGAATGAATAACTCATACTGTAATTGGCCAGGATATTGGATTTAATATTGGTAGTGGCATGAAGGTATGACATTTATAAAGGTTTTCTTGGAATCTGTTTTCTATTTTTCTGATTATAACAATAATTTAGCAATCCCATCATTTAGTGGCATCTCTAAGGAAAAATTACAGCTAAGAAGAACTATTGCAAATGGGTCTTTGAGCAGCAATCTGGGAGAATATAGAGATTTTGCATATAAATTGAGACACACAAAGGCTTGCTGTTAGCATTCTCATTATCATCAGGCCACATTATTCATTGCAAGTTGCTATCCATCCTGCTGCCACAGACATGAAGAGTTCTACAAGCAACAGCAAAAATTTTGAAGGCACAGAGTATTATTTATTATTATTATTTTATTTTAGGGACTATTTCTACTATAAAATGTGCACATTTCCATGTTCTAAGCATGTTCAATAGGCAGAAGAGGGTCCTTTGTAAGAGCAGCAGAACTAAATCTTTGCACTATGTTACTATAGTATATCTTTCTGCCAGCCTGTATTTTTCTTTGATGTTAATAAGCACTAATCCTTGTTTTTAATTAGCAGAGGCAGGAAAGTGGTTAGGGTCTGCTTTCTGCAGGAATGAAAGGAGTGACAATGTCCTGTTTACTACAAGAAACAGAAGAAGAATACATTGTGTAAATTTGTTGGTATTTTATGATGTTTTCATGATGAAAAGAAACTTTAGTGATGGGAGAAATAATGAAGCCATGGTGTCCTAATGTGCAAACCTTCTTTAGCTTTTTTTTCTCTTTCATCTTCTTCAGTGTCAGAGATTTGCAGTATTAGGGATTCTCTAGATATTTATACATTTCCAGACACTGATTGCAATATGCTTCATAATATTCATATTATTCATAATGTTAAACGGCAAAGTAAAGATCTCATCAATGCTGCAGTAAATTTAAAATAATGTAGATGTATTGATTTCAAATTGAGGCAATTGCCCCAGGGTATAGGTTAAATTAGAATCAACAGCATCACTAACTCATAGAGTATTTTGCATTTATATCAATTTCAAATGAAGCCAGATCTTGCCTGATATATTTTACAGACTAAAAGAAGTTAGTATCTTAATATAATATTTAGTTATTTCTCTGCAGTAAGTATATAATTTGCCCTCATCCCATTCTTTTACCTCTTCCTTTTTTTCTTTTTCTTTGCTTTTTTATATGTCTTCCAGAACAGTCATCTCTTGAAAGACTTGAGAAATCAGAGTCTAAGGTTACAAACAAGTGCCATGTCACGAAAATTCTAAAACTTCATTTTTTTAAACATTAGATCAACAGAGTTCGATGTATTTTAAGACACCATCTGGTAGCTTTAAACATTAACAACACAAATTTCAAAATTAAAATTTTTATTTATTAAACAATTATGGTTATCTTAAGACATTATTCATTTACTAGTAGTGGTAATTTGCATGAAATGAAGGTTACTAAGCAGCATTCAATTGATTTGTGACACTTCACCAGTAATTGTTTGTTCTTTCATGTTTAATGTATATCATGTGAAACTTCAAAGTGAAGTTTCCTAATGACCTAGAAACATATTAATTAACTTAAACTATGAATCACAAAGCCAGACTACCATATGCCTAACAATCTTTTTTTTTTTTTCCAGGATAAAGATGGACCTTTCCTAACTGCTTGAGGACTGTTCCTGAATCATGAAGCTTCATTTATATAAGTCCATCATCTTAAGACAAATGATACTTTATCTTACCTACAAGACTGTGTGCCTTGAAATTATTGTTTTTTCCAACGCTACCAAACCATGGTAAAAGTGACTTTTTCACTTTCTTGCCATAATTTTGAAATTGTTAGCTAGTTATCTTTTAAATGGCTTTGAGAATAAATCCAGTGATGATCTAAGAGTCAAAAAGTTGCCAAATCCTGTGTTGCCTTATCTCGATTTTAAATTTCCAAGGTAACTTCTGAAAAGCTGTTTTCCATGTCTTAGCTTCATGTATTATACAGTGGAAAAGCAAAGTACCAAGGAAAGACAGGTCCTAGATTTGGATATTGGGCATGGGAATATACAGAACTATGAACAGCGTGTGTTTTTTATACAGGAAGGTTGAGGGTACGTATATGTGCTAGTAAAGAAATAGGTGAGCAAACTTCTCTACCACTGAGAGCCACTGGAAGGCCAAGGAGATAATCCATATGTCCTAATATTTTTCCAAAACCATGACAGCCTCATCTGTACATACAATCTCCCACATCATGCCTGCAAATTTTATCAGGGCACTAATAATACAAAAGGAAAAAATGCTAGGGAATAAATAGTTTCACAATTAAATGGCGGAGATGATCACCTGCTAGGATCGATCTAGACCCATCCTAGAGACATTTGGTTTACTAGTATATATATGACTGCAGTGATTCAGTCAGTGCTGCATAAATGCCTTTCCATCTGCCCTAATCAGGATACTTGTAAATTAAAACTGTAGAACTATTCATTAAAAGCTCAAGCTGGGATCACTGTTTTGTCTTTAATTTTGATGTAGTTGCAAAAGGCAGATGTGATGTGGATGAAGGAAATGCATTTTCTGGTAGAGAGGTCTATGTAGGAGGCTCTAGGAATCACTGTTAATAGCAGTATAAGCAGAAGGCAGGCCCCTATAGCAAAAATTTGAAATTAAATGTCCAGAATAATGGGAATTTTTAGAGAAGAGCTCCATGTGGAGGGGAGATGTATTTGTATCGACACCATTTGGATAGGAAATAAAAATCTGTGTGGCAGCAAGACTGCTGCTAGGGCTAATGAAAGATGCTGGGGTAGGACTTCACCTTCCTAATGTAAATGACTATGGAAACCAGATAAATTGCACAATTGAAGCATACCTCTTTTTCCTCCAACTGAAAAAGGAAGTTTAGAGTGTGTAGGTCATATATACACTGTAGATGCCTAAAGTTAGCTGGCATTTGCAGAAGAAGCTTAAAGCAATTATAATTTTATCAGCTGTGCTGGTAACCCAAATTGAGCTTCCCTAGTTTAAATGTTCAAGAACTCTTAGCTGAAATCCCAGCTGACAATTGTTTTTCTTTCACTGGAAAAATTTGGTTCAGTTGTACTTCTAGACCTCGACTGTGTCAGTATGACCTGAGTTACAGAGATGACAAAGTCACTTGAGCGACATGACTAGACCCAAAGAACCCTGTAGAATGGTGAGCAAATATCATCCTTTTATTATTGCCAAAGGTGAACATGCAACAATAGTTCTGTTTAATTAAAGTTTGTTCCCAGGTCATGTGTAATAAAGCTGATAGAAGTGCTGCTCAGCAGAGAGACACAGCATAACAGCTGAAAAAACTACTCCTACTCCACGGTCCTATGCATCAGTCAGGTTTTGAGAGATCGAGTGCTCAATTATTGCCTTTGAGTGAAAGTGAAATAAAGCAAACAAAATACAGCACCACAAAGCAAAAAAACAGACTTTCCAGAACAACAGATGATTGTAATAAATTAAGACACCCATAGAGTAGTTATCCATGAACTGTTCATCTGTATTTCATTTATAATGAGTTGAAAGCAGCATCTTTAAAGAACAGTTAACCAGCTTAATGAATGGCATCAGTGTTATACCAAGTTGGGTGGCTCATGCTTTATTTCCCTTCACTTACAGTAAAAGAACAGTAATTAGCTCTCCTTCAGACATCAATATTGATAACAACTGTTACTAAACAAGATTAACCCAACCCATAAGCAATTCTGTAATAACAGTCCTTAACTTCATTTATCTAAACTGGAATATAAAAAGTAAGTTTTGCCCATGTTATTTTGTCCTTTATTTCCATAAGTAAAACTCTCAATTACACATTAAGTTTTTCTGTATATAAGGCAGGTTTTAAATTTCTCAGAGATTAATTCAAAGAAACTCATCGATCTACACACAGAGTAGAACAGATTAGAAATCTTTCACTCACAATTATTCCATCTGTGAGAATAACTACTACAGATACTGTAGCTAGGATTTTCTATTTAATCCACATTAAATTAAATGTGGCTGTATTGTGTCCTCTATAACTAGATATACATCTCTGTCTTCATCAGATACTCTTGGAATTTATTACTTTGCCATGAATAAAACCTCATTTTGACTGCTGTAATTTTTGACAGAGAGGTCAAGAATGGACATCTAGGAAGAAGAATATATTTAATGGGTTCATAAATATCACAAAACACATGCAGAAACATGACATGGAGAGGGACTTCAGGGAACAAAATACATACAGTTCTTTGGAATAACTGCTTTTTAATAAAGCTGGAAAAAATCTTTTCATTTCAGTGCATGAGCACTTAGTTTTTAACATATACAAAACCAAGAAATTATTGATTCACAATGAAAAAAAATCTAAAATAACAAAATAATGAAAAAAACAATAAAACTAATAGTGAGAACATTCATGGAAACATACAAAATGCAATATTGGCATTGTAGTATTCTCCCTTTCCATTATATATTAAAAAAAAAAAAAAAAAAAAAAAAAA
>JAWWEV010000458.1:0-11265 GCA_035583235.1 Hafferia zeledoni | reverse complement strand
GGATGGGGCAGCCACAGCTTCTCTGGGCACCCTGTGCCAGGGCCTGCCCACCCTCACAGCCAGGAATTCCTTCCCAACATCCCATCTAACATGCCCTCTGGCAGTGGGAAGCCATTCCCCTTATCCTGTCACTTCATGCCCTTGTCAATAGCCAAGATTTAAAATGCTGTTATGGTATGATAAAGAAATATTTTTACACACAATTTGACATTCCAGAGTATCTGTATCTCACAGGTCTCCTCACTGGAATATATTTCAAGTTTTCAGAGATCCTGAGCCACCCTCTCATAGCCCTAACATAGACTGATGGAGAAATGGGAAGGTCCTCTTTCCAATATTTACATGGCTGACTGTGCACATGGGCAATAAATTCAATCCTCTGTATCTGAGAAGCAAATAAATGCGTGCCTGAAAGTGTATGAAAACATATGAATCATCTGTCCAAGCACCACATACTCAAAACCTCTGGGAACTGGGATCAAATATTGATAGGAACTCACTGCCCCTAGAGAGGGAAGGTAACAAAGCTCAGAAAATGTTTCAATCCTTTAATCTGTTGTCTGCTCAAACTCATCCTTCTTGCCCATACCTTCTGTCCACACAATGGAAATTAGGCCATCACATCCCAAGTGGCAGCACAGGACTGTTCACTTTGAAAAGGAGCTTTGCAAAGCCTGAACCAACATCTTGTGTTCCCCTCAGGTTTTGGTGTTCCCTGAGTGACTCCGAACAAGCACATCAATGTGGATTAAACCATCATACCCTGTCTTCAAATAATGACTCTTTTTCTCTAATTTGCCATTAAGCACAGCATGTAAACGTCACCACAGCCCTAAAAATAATGTCCAGGGATCTGCCCAGACCTGTAAAATACCAACAGCATCACGTAATCCTATCAGAGTTAAACTTTACCTTCTGGAATAAACACTTCTTAAAACTTTCTTTTGTGTGTAAGCAAAGTTTCTGAGGATTCTTCACTTCTCTAAACATTCATGGTAGCTCTAAATACTCTCTCCTGGCAACTCCTGGTTCTGTAGCACCACTTACAAGCAAACACTCATCCAAATATTATCTTGACTTTTTGGCAGGGTCAATGGCCAGGTAAGAAACTGGAGACACGGTGCTGCCCCAATGGGAAAGCAGAAATTCAAGGGTCACCACGAGCTTTGAGGTCTAAACACAGAAGGAAATCTCTGTCTTGAGACATTTTTCCTCTTCAAAACTAAGAGCAAATTCTCACAAAAATGGGAAGTGTAAGGAAAGTCACAGCTCACCTCAGGCTGACACTTGCAAAGGATGCCAAGGGCAGTAAGAAGAATTCCTACACCTACCTGGGCACTAAAAGCTGAGCAAGGACAATGTGGGCCTGTGGCAGAGTGTGGTAGATGATTTAGTGGCAGATGGTGCAGGTGGGAATGGGGTACTCGGTGCCTCCTCTGCCTCACAGCTCTCCAGGAAGCTCTCCCAGGCTCCTGAGCTTGGGAACAGGGTCCAGGGAAGAGAGGAGGTACCAGTGGTGGGAGAGGCTTAAGTCAGGGTCTCTTGAGAAATCTTTGCTCATACAAGTCCATGGGACCTGTCGGAGTGCTGAGACACTGGCTGGTGTCCTTGCAATACCTGTCCATCATATTTGAAAGATCTTGGGCATCAGGAAAGGACCCAGGGGGTGGAAAAGGCAAGTGTGGCTCCTGGTGCATGTTATCTGCAAAAAGGAAAAGGAGGATGGGGAAAGTAAATAATCTCATGGATTCCCAGACTGGTTTGGTTTGAAAGGGACTTAAAAGCTCATCTCATCCCACCCCCTGCCATGGGCAGGGACACCTCCCACCAGCCCAGGTTGCTCCAAGCCCTGTCCAATCTTGCCTTGGACACTTCCAGGGATGGGGCAGCCACAGCTTCTCTGGGCACCTGTGCCAGGGCCTGTCCATCCTCACAGCCAGGAATTCCTTCCCAGTATCCCACCTAACCCTGCCCTCTGGCAGTTCAAAGCCAGTGATCCTCTCTTCAGGCCATGGGAAGTCATGAAGGACCTGATGGAGCACTTTTCTGAACATGTGGGGAGAACAAGAGGAGTGGGAACAGCAGGGCCTGACCAAGGGTGAGTAATCCCTGACCAACCAGTATTAGTTAAAAGTACTTCATAAGGAAATGGTTCAGTTTTTTAAAAGTTTCTACTGCAGAAGTAAAACTCACTTTTACTTGGAACTGACTGTAAATGAAAAAAAAGAAAAGTAAGAATGGATGTAGGTAGAAGAGAAGCTTTGCTAGGCTTTGGAAGCCAGTGAAAAGGAGTATTTTGTTGGCCTGTAATCAGCCATTTAGTCAGTTTGATTAGAGAAATCTTGATTTCAAAATCGTGCAGAGGACTTGGCTTTTCTTCCCATAATAACTAACCCAAAAAAGTGAGGAGGAATAAAACCTGGAAAAGGTAAAATGCAGTGCACAACAGCCATTGGATAAATAGCCCTGGCCAAAGCTGAGGACAGTTTAGGACACTGCAAAGAATATCCCACTTCCGTGGATCTGCCTCTCCAGCCCTTGACCTGTGGTGCAGAAGAGACATTCTGTTTACTCACATATTAACATAATGAGGCCCAAAAGATTTCAGTCAGTATTTCTGGCATTCTAACAGAAATTCTTACAGAAAAGCAATTTGCTGGAGGGCCATTGAAGGAGTTTAGGGTGGCATTGAAGTGGCATTGACAACCTGGGTAAGGACATGGCAGCTTGGGGGGTCAAAGGGGGATGTTTGAGCTCATTTACAGCTGGAAACTAAATTAATTGGTTTGGGTGGAGAATAAGAGGTTCCAGCTAAACCATCTTCCTGGCTTGAGATAATTTTTAGAAGTTCACAGCCCCAGGGTAAGCCTGGTCACCTCATCCATCTAAAATAATCAGCAATATAAAATCTGACTAGACTGAGGGAGTCTGGACCAGTACAAAAAGGTGGCAGCAAGGGCAGCAGAGCATCCCCATTGCCCAGGGTGCTGTCCCACCACACCCGAGCAGGTCACACAGGGTCACACAGAGCCTGGAGATCACCAGGCAGACCTGGAGAGATAGAAAACGATGGGACAAGGCCATGGTGGTGACCAGAGTGATCCTTGTAGGACCAAGGGTGGGATCTGAGCTCGGGTCAAATCCCCTTGCAGAGAAGGAGGAACTCCCACATCTCCCAGGCTTCTCCCACAGCTGTCACCATGTCTGGTCCACGTGGCTGCACCGTGTCACAACTGGCCCCAGCACAGGCAGCCTGACCTTGGATGGGAGAAACACCTCACTGGTGGCCCTGGAAAGTGAACCTGCCCAGTTTGATTCTGGGAATACCTGTCCTCCAGTGACAGCAGGAGATGGGAAGAGAGGGGACAACAACCCCCAGCTCTCTTCTGCTGTAGAACTGCTCAGCAGATCTGCTCAGCTCAGGGATCCATCAATGAATAACCTCATGGCTCCAAAGTAGGCTCAGATTGCACTTCAGAGCTGAATTAAAACTGGTGATGCTTAAGTTGTTGCTGCCCAGTTCCAGAATTCCTGTCAAATGCCTCCAGGTAAAACACCTCAGGAGCATTACCTTGTCCCTACCCTCAGCACTCAAGGCATGCTGGGTTTCAATGGAAGGCAGCCTTTGGGAAAGAAGAACAAGTCCTAAGATTAGAATTAGACTTCAAGTCCAAAGTGTTCCAATCAAACTCAAGTCATGCTGATGTTAAACCTGAAAAATGCTTTTCAGGTTGATCTGAAACTTTCCCCAGCTTTTAAGAAATCCATAGGTCTTATAGCTGAGCTGAGATTCCACATTGGCAGAGCTTCCCAGCAGTCTTCCTTAAATACTCCAATTCAAATAGGTTAATTTAGAGACATTTAAATAGACTAATTTAAAGAGAGTACACTTATTTTTGGCTGTCCAATTTTAAATACATAGTTTGAGTCGATCTTAAAAAGGATTCAAACAAAACAGAAACTTCCCCAGCTCTTTCCCAATGTGCTTAAGCAATGACAGCAGTGAAAAGAGTTGCCATCAGAAGGATGAGGTTGCCTTTAATTCCGTTGCCTTCAGCCATTGCGTGGGGATGTTGCAATGCATTTCTCTCTGTTACACTTCCTGTTACAGTAGCAAGTGTCAATCACCCCGACTTTTGTTTACAAGGTGCAGAAAACCCATTTTTGAAAGACAAAATTCCACAAGTGATGGTGAAAACAGGTGGATTTCATTTCATTCCTTGACCAGTCACTGATGACAATAAAACTACTGGCCATAAAAAAAGGGTAAATAAAAATCCTGTGGCCATCCATGGTCCAGGGAATCTGTTTACTTTTACATCCTGCCTGGGGCAAGTGGAAGGAAAATATTTAATTCACATGGTTTTCCTTTAAGGTTTTAACAAGGACAACAGGAATAATGCATTGCCTCCTTAAAACAAACTGGATCTGTGCAGTAAACAAAACCAAGTGTTGTCTCAAGAAGGAGAAGTTCAGCCCAGAGGTCCTGCCTGGCACAGAGAGGACAGCCCAGCCCTGTCCACAAAGCATATCCTGCCACTCTTCCCACCTCTCCTGCCAACCTGCAATGCCCCCACCAGGACTGGGCTCTGGGGTTATCTCAGGGCAGTTGCAAACCCCTCACAGAACATCCCAGTGCATGGTTTTGGTTTTGTTAGAACCTACTCACTCTGCTGAAGAGACGAGCAGAGGAACAACAACAGATTTGAGGCCCAAAGCTTGGATGCATTTGAGGCTCCCCAGTGTGAGCCAGGAATTCATTTGTCATTCATTCCTTGTCAGCCAAGGAATTCATGTCAGAAATGGGCATTGCAGGGGTGATCTGGACAGGAGCGACTGACCCTCAGCCCTCCTCCTGGGCATGAGGAAGGCACAGTGTGCCACACATGCTCACAAGCTGTGCCGTCTCCATCCATGGAGGTTTCCAACCCCTGAGCATGACCCCAGAGCTGACCTGCCCTGAGGGTGCTGAGGTCACCTCTGGGCTGAGTCACCCTGTGCCCCCGTGGCACAGAAGGGGCACTCTGTGCAACCACCAGCCAGCAAACACCGCGTGTCACCGCGCTTTGGCACTTCCTGAGCTTATGCCAAGGCATTTCACTGCACGACACATGACCCATGAGGTCCAGGAGGATCATCAAGCTGCCTGTGTGAGCAGCTTCCTTCCACTTACACAACTTGGCACAGAGTGGCACTGCCCATCCTTTCATCTCCGTGCCTGAGCTGCCGGTTTTTGTGGATTTACAGCCCCTTTCCCAAAACCACATTCAGTCCCTGCTCAGATGTGTTACCCTGTGCTGCAATACCCAGGGCTGGCCATGCAGTTTTTAACCTTGTGTTAATTGTGCAGCCATTTTCAGTGCAATTCAGGAAAAAAAAATAGCTGTGTAAAGGTCAGATCCTGCAGGTCATGGCTCTGATCCAACCACTGGCACCCATTTCCTTTGCTATTACTAGACTTGTACAAGAATGGGGTTTGGGAAACCTTCAGAGGACATGGAGAAAAAGAAATATTGAATTTGTGACCCTGAGTATTCCTCTGGTCTCTGAGGACAGAAAGAGCAGCCCCGTGTGGGCCTTTGCAAAAGGTTCATCTTCCTTGGCAGGGGCAACTCCAGGTGTGATCAAGCCTTGGTGGTCAGGCCTTGGCACAGGCTGCCCAGGGCTGTGGTGGAGTCTCTGCCCTGCACTTGTGGATGTGAGGATATGGGCTAATGGTGGGTTTGGCCATGCTGGGTTAACAGTTGGACTCGATGATCTGAAAGGCTTTTCCAAGTTTAGTGGTTTGGTAAAACTTGTTCAAGATCCTTCACCCCCCTTGGGATGAGCCCTCAGCCCTAAAGCTGTGCAGAAATGCCCAACATTCAACATTATCACTGAGGGCTGGGGGTATTTTTGCACAGGTATTAACTCTGTGAGCCTCACTATTTCATTGCAAATGGCAAACTCGTTCTCCCTGCCAGGAGTGAGCAGAGGAGGGACAACCATGCCTTGTCTTACCCAGAGTGATCCCCAAACCAGGGAGAGCTCTGAGGGACCCACAGGGGCACTGCTCCAGTTTAAACACACATCCCACCTGATCTCACCAAGTCCTGGGATAATATCCAGGGTGCTCTGCCCTCTGAGCTCTCATGATTTGGCCATGGGCACTGGCTTTGCAGTAGATAAATCCACAGATGGAAAAATATTTATTTTAGTTCAATGGCTGAGGAATCAAGATTTTCTGCATACCATACACTGGCATGTAGATCCCTGGGAGCAGCACAAGAGGGAAGGAATTGCAGTCTCTGGATTCCTGCAGGCAATGTCTGTGTAGGAAGTGTGTGTATGCTCACGTGATCCATCTCAGCAGGCATTTTTGGCTAACTGAAGCAAAAATCTGGAGGAATCTGTCCCCAAGAGTGACATTTATGGATGTCTGAGACACCAGGTTGGCTCCAACAGGTGTTGGAAAAGAGGCAGCATGCTCTGCTTCACCTCAGCTCCTCCCACACGTGGTGGTGATGGGCTGTGCTTTGGGGGAAAAGGGGAAAACAGTGCCAGCAAGCAAGTCATGACAGGCCAACTCCCAGCTCTTCCGAGAGGAGCGTGAGCTGAAAGGAGAGTTTGCTCTCACTGAGCTCCATCACCCACTGCAGGGCCAGTCTGTAAGTGGCCACACTACACCCAAAGTGTGGCTGAGGCCCAGGAACTCCTGCATGCTTTTTATTTCCTAGGAAAAGCTCCCTTGATCAAGACCATAAGCTCCAAACAGGCAGAGCAGCAGAACTTGATGAAACTCAATTCCAGCCCCAGCGAGGCTCACGAGCCATCCTATCAAACCCATATGGGGTGGTTATCAAGCTCAGCTTACTCAAGAGAACAAGCCATTCAGTGAACCTGTTTTGCATCACACCCCTCACCCTGCCCCTCCTCTCAGGCCCTTTCCATAAAGTGCTGCCAGTGTTTTCTCATTGGGGAACTCGCTGTTCTGAACCCCCTGAATGCACTTTGTTTTGCTTTTCGGAGCTTTTGATAAGATACACAGAAATGTTTCATAAACCCCAAATCTCTCCCTTCATATGATTCAGGAAAGTTGGTGGCTGAGTTTGTTCCTGGAGGCAAAGCACGAGGCACTAAAGGCTCTCTTTCCCTAATATCTGCATTTCAATCAAGTTATTCATATCATTAATGTCAAACTTGCATAGCAAGTTCCACATACGGGTAAAAGTGCAAGAAACCATTTCCCCTGTCTCTGTCCTTTCCCAGAGCAGGCAGTGAAGGGACATGCAAGTTATTTGGACCTTTGGGGCAGTTTTTGTACCTGTGGGTTCACTGGTGCTTGATGAATACATTAATATTTCACTTCAATTTTCCTAATACATTCCATAGAATCACTGGTTTTATCAGGAGAATCTTTGCTGTTTCCCAATGCCAGTGAGGATTAAATATCCTCCACTGTGAATCTGGACAGAAAAGAGCCAGCCAGCCCCTGGAATGGAACTCACTGCACGACTGAGAGGGTTTGAAGACCCCAAACCCCTCCCTTGTGTTACATCCCATAGTTTGCCATGACACAGAGGGAAGGGATTCTCAGCAGGTTCTGGGAAGCCCCAGCGAATACACAAACATTTCCAGTCTCTGGGGCTGTGGGACAGGCCTGGAAAGCTTCCCAATGTGAACAGGCTGATGCAGATTTTAGCAGGAATTTCGGAGAGTGGAAGCTTCTTTTGTCATGTCTGCCCTCATCAAATGGGAGGCAGAGGTGACACTTTTAGGATTTCGGGGAAGTAGAAGCAGTTCTTGGACAGACTTGCAGCGTGGGGGAGGGGGGTGGGAAAAAGGGGAACCCCTGAATTTCCTTGGGAGGGCTTTGTTTCAGCAGTCTGATGCAAGATGCCAGTGCCCTGCACACGCTGCCAGTGCACCATCACCCTCGGTGGGAGGTGCTGCTCCATTCCTGCGCCCTCCCAGGGCACTGACGGGGCCATCGGGGGTTTCCAAGCCTTCCTCACCCCCAGCAAGGAGAGGAAACAGCTCATTGACTCTTTAACCTGCTCAGGAGGGGATGGGAAAGCACCATGGTGGGACAAGGGCTGGAGACTGTGCATGGAGAGCAGCACAGGCACCAACACCCACCAGCCTGGAGAGGAGATGAGGGCAGAGGTCATTGGTGGCTGCATGTCCTCCAGAGGGGCAGCTCCATCTCTGCTCTGTGTGAGCAGGGACAGCACCCAGCGAATGGCCTGAAGTTGTGCCAAGGCAGGGTCAGGTTGGATCTCAGGACAAGGTTCTTCCCTCAGAGGGTGGTGGGCACTGACCAGGCTCCCCAGGGCAGTGGGCACGGCCCCAAGGCTGATAGAGCTTCAAGAGTGCCTGCACAACACTCTTGAGGTTGTCCTGGGATTGTTGGGGTGATTGTGCAGGGCCAGGAGTTGGACTGGATGGTCCTTGTCAGTCCTTCCAGCTCAGGATATTCCAGTCTGAGCTCACACACACACACACACACTGACAAGTGACAACATGTAAAACACATTTGATGAACTGTTTGGCTCCGAAGGTCACAGCCAAATGTGGGTTTCAACCAACCACAGCTCCCTATTTGTTGCTGACACCTACAACAGCTGGACAAGGAAGTTATTTAATTAACAAAAGATCTTTGGGTTTCTGCATCAGTTTGGCTTCAAGCCTCATATTCAAACTGTTTCAAGTTTCAAGTCAGAGAACACAAACCAACCAAATCAAAAGACCATTTGCATGTTTATGAAGCACTGCATGAAAAGAAGCTGCATAGGACCATTGCATAGCAACTCACTCCCAACACACTTTCACACCTCCTGGTCTAGACCATTTCCATCCTTCCAGGACTGGAAGCAGGAGAGGAACAACATTACCTTTTGGTGACTTTCACTTTCCAATACCACCAGCAATGTGGGTTGTCTCCACCTGTCACTGTCCCTCTGACATGGCCTCAGCTCCTCCAGCAGTTCCTCTCACAGGTCAAGCCTGTTTCTGCTCATCTTCATCCTCTCACAGAAGAGAGAAAAATTCCTTCCATTAGTGCTTCTACATCCAGTAGCTGCAAATGAAGTCAGCCCTCACTGTGAGCACTTGTGGAGCTCAGGCTGTTATCCCCACAGGCCTCAACTACTATTTAATAACTATTTTTTTAAAAAATATTTTCAATTCTGTCCTTCCTTCTAAAGCTCAGACACACAGAGCTCTGTGGTGACTCCAAGGCCACAGGGAAGAAACCCCCCAAATATTTGTATTCCAGACCCTCATCTGCTCAGGGTGGAATTTATGGTCAATCATTTTTCATGAGACTGAGAACTTGAAGTTCTGAACTAGTTGGGTTTGGGGTAAAATGCTCAGTGGTCACACCCACCCCAACCCTGTGGTTTACCCTGCACCTTCCATTCTCCAGCAACCTGGACATCTTGCAGGTATCCACCTCTCCCAGCCATGCTGGAGTAGAAGGCACTAAATATTAGGGAGCATGACCCAATTTCCCAACAGCTGGCACAGAGGAGTGACAAGAGCCCTGAAACCCTGAAGACCTGCCTAATTAATTCTGTGATTTGATTCACAAAACCTGTGTGTGGTGTGTGCTGAAGAAAAAACTCCAGCACTTCTGAGACATTCCTCCCTCATCCACCTGCTAATCCCAACAGGATCATCAGGCTGTCCCACCTGCACCTCCTTGCTCCTGCGTTGCTCAATTTGTGCTGGATTTGAAGTGACTCAAAGGCAGGCAATGGCCTCTTCCACGCTCCAGGTGCAAGTGGAGAGGGGGCAGATGATCCCAGCACTGAGAGCTCCTTCCTGGCTGCAGGAAGGGTTGTTTGGGAAAGGTGGCTCAGTCTGGTCCCTTGGGTGGGGGAAGCATGGAAAAGGCTTGTGGGAGATGAACCACCACTCCCTCCTACACAGACACTTGTCACAAGCCTTCATTGCCCACATTCACACAGCAGAATTCCAGGGGCTCCAACCTCCTCGATCTTGGAAAGCCACCGATGGGAACAAGACCACACAACTATTATCAGCCACCAGAGCTGGTTTCTCCTGAGGACAGAAGAACCCTGACTGGTCCAGTTCTAGCTCTTTCCTGAGAACTGGACACCCTAACTGGTCAGACTGGAAAGCAGGATGGTTTTCAGGCTCCCAGTCATTGCGGTGACAGCTCTCCCCAAACCTCCACTGGGATTCCCAGTGGTTCCCTCTCCCAAGGGCAGGTAACCAGGCAGGGTTACACCAAAACCCTGGCTGCTTTAGCCATGAGTCTCTCAGAAGTGACATCTTTGCCTGAATTATTTTGGGTGTGGGGAGCTTAACATGGTTCCTCCCCTCTCCAGTATGGATTTCTCTGGTTGAGATGCATCCTGGATTCCTTTCTTCCACAGGAGTCTTCAAAATTTCTCCAGTTTTTCCTCCACAATTTGAAAGTGAACATCCCACTTCTGAAAATATCTTTATATTCAGGATTTATAAGCCCTAGGAAAGGGGTTGTTCCCATGACTGCCTGGTGCTGAAGGAGAACCAAACTCAGAGGAGGAGGAAGCTGCCTGAGCTGCAATAGGAACCCCGTGCTGACAGCCCTGCAGGGTCCACCAAGCAGCTGTAACAGCCCAACTTGGATTTGTAACTGATAAGAAAGAAGAGAAACCAGGATGTGGTTTCTTTTCAACTCCTCTCAAGAGATATAAACTTTATAAAACACAAGTCAGAGCCCTTACACTGAGGAAAACATACAAGAGCCCCGAGAAATCTAAGGAAAATCCCGAGGAAACAAATTGTGGGGGAGAAAAAATGAACTTCTTTTCTTGCTGAGACACTTGATTAGCAAGTTGTGTGCAGCATTCCTGCCCTATCTGTGCCTGTGTCTGACTCACAGGCCCTGAATTTTCCCAGAGGATTATGATATGCCTGCCCTCAGAAAAGTGAAATAGAGGTTTACTTTGGTGTTCAGCACTTATTTTAATAAATAACCCTGCAGATGCTAAAATTCCCTTTGACTAACATCACCTCCAGTGTGTCCTGGGAAAGAAGAAAAGCTGGTGCCTTTCCTTATTTCCTTATTTAACTCAGAGCAGGTTAAGCTTGTGCTTATTTAACGTGCTCTACAAATGCAAACATGACCAAAAATCAGTGTCACTTGGGTCAAAAATTATTTTGTACTGGTGGATGATTTTATATTTTATACCCACAAGCAGAAAGGGACCTTGGGGTACTAATTGACAGGAAGCTCAACATGAGCCAACAGTGTGCCCAGGTGGCCAAGAAGGC
>JAWWEV010000456.1:0-11318 GCA_035583235.1 Hafferia zeledoni | reverse complement strand
TCCAACTTCAATTTCCCCTGGCAGAGCTTGAGCCCATCGTGCCCCCTTGTCCTATTGCTGAGTGCCTGGGAGAAGATGATTCAGGGGGAAGGAAGAGGCAGCTCCATGAAGGAGGAGTGTTTGTGCTTTGTGCCTGGACTCAGATAACCCCAGACCTGAGCCCTTTGTCCCCCCAGGACCCTTGACTGCAGCAGTGACACGGTTGGGATCATGGAACTGCTGAGAGGGACTCCTGAGGTCACCTGGTTCAACCTCCTGCTCAGGCAGGGCCACCTTGAGCCACCTGATGGGGACATGGGACGTAGAAAAGTGGGAGTCTGTCTAATCCTCAGAGGTTCACAGGGCTGCCTTTAAATGAAAATTCCCAGAATCCTGGAATATCCCGAGGTGGAAGAGACCCAACTGAGTCCAATTGCTGACCATGCACAATCCCACCCTCTCCCTCAGGGTGTTGTCCAAAGAATTCCAAGGTGACTCACTACATAAATCACTCTGTGGTCTTTGACCCCCAGGGGGAAACACAGACCTGGGGGGCTGTGCCATCCCTGCCAGTCTGAATTCTCCTCCCAAAACACCTTTTAGAGGCACCAGAGGATCCCCTGGAGGATGTGAAGTGGCTGTTTCGTTCCAAGCCAGTTTTATAAATAGAAAGGGAGTAAGTCAATCCAGGGTATTGACACAAGGGCATCTTTGTGGAGTGTTTTCCATGCCAGCTGCCTGCCCCGTGCCAAGGAGGAGCTGTGCTCACAGTGGGCAGCTCAGGACTCCCAGAAGGAGCAGAACCCAGGGTGAATTTGGAGATGAGAGGCCTGTGTTGGGCTCTGCTGGCCCTTTCCAGCCCAGCCCAGAGAGCTGCAGCTCTTTAGGTGGACACACTCGTGGTTGCTGTGGTGGGGGGTGGGAATGATGATGTGTTTGAGCTAAAGTGAAGTTTCCTGGAAACCAAAGTGTGTGTTTTTAAATTCCAGAGGAGGTTTTGAACTTTGCTTCAGTTGTGATTTCAGTTGGGAGGGAAAGTCAAGAATCAGAAGATGTGATGGGCCTGAGGGCGGAGTATTATTAGAGAGACTTGAGTAGCATGAAGTGCCTTCTCTTGATGTTCAGGTGCTCAGGACAAGCTGCCCAGGAGGTGTTGGGTTCACTGTCAGCTCTGGGTTCTGGGGAAAGGCTAGTGCACTGGGATGGGAGAGATCCAGTGTCCAGGGTGTGCTGTTGCCATCGAATGTGGGGCAGAAGAACATCTGAGAACAGCTCATGGAGAGCAGGAGCAGAGGGAATCCTTAACCACCCCCTGTGGGAATTGTCCTCTTTGCCCCTACAAGAGGAGTCCATGCCTTGGGCTGGTCCCTCTTTGCAGGGCCTTGCTGGGAGCACAAGGACCTGGGAGAAAGGTGGAACAAAAGCATTTGTGTGGAAATCTCAGGGTCATAAAGGGCCTTTTTGGTGTCACCTTTCTCCATCAAGGGCCCAACTTCTCCAGCCGCAGGAATTACATAATTTGATAATGAAATATTTTGATCCTTGCTGTGGATGTCAGAGGCTGGACATGGCTGTACTTTGCTAAGCCTTTCCCAATCCTGTGGCTTAGTATTTTTAACATATTTTTAATGAGGGTTTTACTTCAGTGTTGTCCTTTAATGAGGATTTTATTTCAGTGTTGTCCTTTAATGAGGATTTTATTTCAGTGTTGCACTTCACGCTTTGTGCTGCATCTTGTTTAACACAGAGTTTAGCAAAATAATACAAAGGTTCTTCATGGAGTTTCTCCTACTGGAGGAACACCCAGAGAGCATTTCTGTGATTTCTTTTCTTTATAGAATCATGGGGTGGTTTGGGTTGGAAGGGACCTAATAATCTTTATTATCCCATTCCACCCCCTGCCATGGGCAGGGACACCTTCCACTCTCCCAGGTTGCTCCAAGTCCCCCTGGACACTCCCAGGGATGGCACATCCAACCAAAAACAAGTGGCTTTCCATATTTTTTCTTTATTTTAAGGCATTTTCACTGCCTGAGTTTTCCAGGAGTTGTGGACTCCCTACAAAGAATGTGCCCTTGAATGTGCCCCTGAGTTGAAATGAACCCACCCAAACTTGCTTTTCTTCCACACCCCATGAGCCCTTGGCTTCTTGACCCACAGACTGGAAGCTTTTAAAGCCAAGACAAAGTTCTAAAACCACCTGAAGGAGCCTCAATGGACACTTGAAGGTGGAGAGAACTCCTTGGGCTGCACATCACCTGAGCTGCTTTAAGCAGTTTTACTTCCCCACCTTTAATAAATCTTAGTTACCTTTTCTGCCTGTTTTGCTGTTCCCAAGTGGTGCATTTTGTGTGGCTTTTGCCAGTGATGTGTGAATTGTCCTCTACCTGTTTTGACTTTAAAATCTGCCTCTCTCTGTGTTGATGCTCTTACATTTTATTTATAGCACAAATTACTTTCTGTGAGCTCAGACATTGTCTAATGTCTGAAAGACAATGATTGTTTCAGAAGTTCTCCCACATTTCCACCCATCCTTAGTTTTCCTCTCCATGTTTTCCTGCTGTGCATGACAGGCCTGATCTGGAACAAGTTGGATCTTATCTGCTGAGCAGGGAAATCTGGTTTAAAATGTCACTTTATGGAAATGTCACATTGACATTTGCCATCCGTTGGGGCTCTCCAGTGCATTTGGATTTGCCAACTTCAACTAAAATAGGTTTTATTGATATTTATTCCCACCAGCTCCATGGAAGGACATCCTGGGTCGTGGTTCATCACCTTCAATTCCTGGTGAATGTCCTTTTGGGGTTCTGGGAATCAGGATGGGAATCAGGATGTGTCTTTGCTTCTGGGCAGATTTTTGGGTGCCAGAAGGGCAGGTTTTGGTTCAGAGAGTCTTTATTCCACAAAACTCTGGTCAGAGAAGAAGGAAACTTCCCTGCCAGCCTTTGGGATGAAGGTGGTTTGGGTTTGTTGGGATCCTGCAGCTCCAGAGCTGCTGGAACTTCTCACCACTTGCACTTGCACCTTCTCCTCTCCTGGGTTCATGGTTGGACTCAAAGATCTGAAAGGTCTTTCCAACCTAAATAATTCTGTGATTCTCTGATGACCCCACTCCTTCTGCAGTTACCAACTCTGATGCCACCAAGGGAGGATTCAGGTTTCAGACACATCAGAGGATTGTTTGTCTCCTACAAAGGGACTTATTAATACAAAAACCCCCACGCAAAACAACTCAGATCTTTCATGTCCCCTTGGAATGATCCACTGCAAGTTTCATGGAGCATCAGAGACCTCTGAAGATGAAACAAGGCAGTTGATTCAATGACAGCATCTTGTGCTGAGCACGAACCTTTGTCATCCCCCACTGAACTGGAGTGTTGGATGAACCCTAGTGCCCCCAGTGATGGGCAGCCCTGTGGCAAAGGGGGTGGGAGTTGAACTGCCCCCTCCTCCTGCCCTCTGCCTTCGCTCCTCCCTCCTGTTGGGGTGTTGGGAAGCAAACACCGAGTCCCAAAATCACAGAATAGCCTGAGTTGGAATGAACCCACCAGGACCATCCAGTCCAACCTCTGGCCCTGCACAGACATCCCAACAATCCCACCCTGTGCCCCAGAGCACCATCCAAACCCTCCTGCAGCTCTGGCAGCCTTGGGGCCATGCCCACTGCCCTGGGGAGCCTGGTCAGTGCCCACCACCCTCTGGGGGAAGAACCTTTTGCTGAGATCCAACCTGACCCTGCCCTGGCACAGCTCCAGCCATTCCCTGGGTGCTGCCCCTGCCCTGGCACAGCTCCAGCCATTCCCTGGGTACTGTCCCTCCTCACAGGGAGCAGAGATGGAGCTGCCCCCACTGAGCTCTGCCCTCACCCTGCTCTGCCCCAGCAGACACACCAAGTGCCCTCTGCTGCTCCTCATGGTCCCTCCAGACCCTCCACCACCTTCATAGCTCTCCTTTTGAGGTTTTTTTTGGGGAGGCATCAGCCACACCATACCCTGCTGCATTTCCTGCCTGCAGCACATTTACCATTTCTGCTCCAAGAAGGGACTGATTTCAGCCAGACCAAGGGCTTTGGTTGGTGGAACTGTCCCAGCCCATCCCTGCCCTGGCTGTTCCCTCACCTCTCCCTCACCTCTCCCTGCCTCCCACCCCATCTCTTGGCAAACTGGGCTGAACAAAAGGAGGGGGTTAATTTTCTATAAAGGGTTTTTTCTGTGCAATCTTCTATTAAAGGACTAATCTTTTGTTAAAGAAGAAAACAGGTGGGGGTAAAATCCCATAGTGAAACCTCCAGGAGTTTTCTGCAATGGTTTGTGTTTGCTCAGATTTGAACTCAGATGTCCAACTTTTATCCCATGGAGAGAAAACTCAATTCTAAATGAAAATATTTTTTTGTTAAAAAATGTCTATGTCAGAACCTAAAAGATAAAAAATTAGGATTGAGAAAAGTGGATATAAATTCCTCAAAATTCACCAGAGGTGTCTTCGCCCTTAAATCTCAAGGGACTTGCAATAAAGGGAATTTTGAAGTGAATTGTTGGCCCTGGGCAGGTCCCTCCCCTGCTCCAAAGTGCTTTTCAACAAGTGCAGACACCCAATGGCCCCTTGGCTGTAGATGCAGAGGGTGGGGGAGAAGGTGCACAACAACCTTTTGCTGCAGCAGAAGCAGAAGCAGGTTCTGATGCAATTTAACTTTCCCCATTCCATCCTAAAATAGCTTTCCCTGCCTGTATTGCATTGAAGAAGCTGTGCAAGATCATTAAGAATTAACAGAGCAAAAATCAGCATTCTGAGCTAATTCAGGCCCTGCCCAGGGCACGAAGCTGAGTCAGCAGATCCAGGGCCTGGTTGGTGCCTTTTGGTTTAAAATCTGAAATGGGATCTTTCATTTTCAAACCCAGATGATTGATGAGGAATCACAGAATGGTGTGGGCTGGAAGGGACCTCAAAGCCCAGCCCATCCCACCCGTGCCATGGGCAGGGACACCTCCCACCAGCCCAGGGTGCTCCAAGCCCTGTCCAGCCTGGCCTTGGACACTCCCAGGGATGGGGCAGCCACAGCTTCTCTGCCCAACCTGTGCCAGGGCCTGCCCACCCTCACAGCCAACAATTCCTTCCCAATATCCCATCTATCCCTGCCCTCTGGCAGTGGGAAGCCATTTCCTTGTCCTGTCCCTCCATCCCTTGTCCCCAGTCCCTCTCCAGCTCTCCTGGAGCCCCTTTAGGCCCTGGAAGGGTCTCTCAGGTGTCCCTGGAGCCTTCTCTTCTCCAGGTGACCCCCCAGCTCTCCCAGCCTGGCTCCACAGCAGAGGGGCCTCCTCTGAACTTGCTCCAACAGTTCCATGTCCTCCTGATGTTTGGGACACCAGAACTGTTCACAGTATTCCAGGTGGGGTCTCACAGAGGTGGAGAATCCCCTCCCTCCTCCTGCTGCCCACACTCTTTGGGTGCCAAGTACAAATCCCTTACCTGGCTGAGAAGTTTCCTCTTCCTGTCAAATTTTCTGATTTCTGGCTTTTAAAAATCTTTGCCTTTTCATAAGACACCACACAGAGACTGTGGGGATGTTTCTGTGATGTAACTCCATTGCATCATCCAGGTTAGATAATGGATATTTCCCCATCAATGCACTCTCATTACATTGCATTTAGCATGAAATAAGAATAAATAAACTGAAATAAAGTGCTTTATCATCCATTTAAAAGGCAGAGCACTTCAAGCCTTCTTGGGACTGTGACTACAACTTCATACTCCAGAATGGCAGGGGGTTGGATGAGGCAACACTCGATGATTATCTGGGAAATAGATGCTCTAATGAGCCTGGAAATATTTCTTTCCACCTGTGGGCTGCTTTCTTTGCAGAGCCCCAGGGCATTTTGCTGCCTGGGTGGAAAGCACCTTGTCTGGAGACTTTAGACATGTGCCAAAAATGAAGGCATTGCATGAAGGCCTCGGTGCTGCCAGCCCAGACTTTGGGAATGGCTCTGATTTATCTGCATTTCTGCCCCTCCAGGGCTCGTGGCTGCTCATCAGCAAATAGTTCTGCATCTTCATTACTGGTTTCTCCAGGTAGCTTGAGGTGAAGCTTGATGAAGTGGTGGTAATTAAAATGCAAAGGTCTTGACTTCAGGCAGGTAAATGCTAAACCCTCAAATGACTTTGTGCCAACCTGTCACTGCCTGGCAGCTGATTTGGCCTTAGAACTCTGGAATTGGGTTCTTTGGCCTCATGGGACATTTCCTCAAAGTCAGAGGGTGGGAGCAGGGGAGCTTCCAAGCCTCTGTCTTTGCAAAGAGTGGGAAGACACAGCAGGGACCCTTCCCAAAGGGCTGAAGGACTTGATGGAAGGACAAAAAACCCAGACAGAATGTGGAGGGAGGGGAAGCTGCTCTTAAAGAATAATGGGGGGGTTTGTACTCAGTCAGCAGAGCTGGGAAGGGGCTGGAGCAGCTGAGAGAGCTGAGGGAGCTGCGGGGGCTCAACCTGGAGAAAAGGAGGCTCAGGGGGCACCTTCTGGCTCTGCAATCCCTGCCTGGAGGGTGTGGTGAGATGGGTGCCAGTCTCTTCTCAAGTTTCAATAGAGAAGGTTCAAGTTGGATATTGGGGAAAATTTCTTCACTAAAAGAGTTGTCCAGCCCTGTCACAGCTGTCCAGGGCAAGGGTGGAGTCACCATCCCTGGAGATGTTCAAAAACATGCGGATGTGGCACTTGGGGACACAGTTTAGTGGTGACCATGGTGGTGGTGCTGGGTTGATGGCTGGGCTTGATGATCTTGGAGGGCTTTTCCAACCTTCATGATCCTACCTGAGTCACACTCCTGGTTTGAACCTCTGGCTCCAGGGCAGCTGCTCCATTTCATGGCACAGCCATTCCCCCACCCAGCTCTGGGTGTGCAGGACCTGGGGCTGGTTCTGCACCTGCACCCAACTGAGGTGGTCCTGCTGTCCTAGAGACACCTTCACCCTCCAAACCTGTGGTCACTGCAAAGTCATGGGCACAGCTCAGCTCCTCTCTCAGAGGGAGAACTTTGAGGCCCACAGCAGAAGTTGCACTGTGAGAGTCTCCAGCTGGAGGTCTGAGCCCCAAGGCATCACCTGAGGGCAGTGCACTCCTTTCATGTTGGCTTGGACCATCAGGAAGCTCTGCAAGTTTCCCATGTTTGGGGTGCTGGAAGGTCCTGTTGAGCAGAGCATCCTTCCCAACCCAACCTGGATCTGTGCCAGGGGAGAGGGAGGGCATTCTTGGAGTGATGGAAGGTCCTGTTGATCAGAGCATCCTTCCCAAGCTGGATCTGTGCCAGGGGAGAGGGAGGACATTCTTGGAGTGATGGAAGGTTCTGTTGAGCAGAGCATCCTTCCCAACCTGGATCTGTGCCAGGGGAGAGGGAGGACATTCTTGGGGTCATGGATGGTCCTGTTGAGTGGAACATCCTTACCAACCCAACTGGGTGGATCTGTGCCAGAGGAGAGGGAGGACAACAGTCATTCCTCAGCAGAAACTAACCTTGTGTTTATTGGGTTTGTGGGTGTGGGGATTTTTTTCCCCTTCATTCTGTTTTCCCAGCTTTGGTGTTTGTTTGGGCTTTTTTAATTTGGTTTCTGTTTTGGGTGTGTTTCCTTGTTGGTTTGTTTGTTGGGTGTTTAAGTGGTTCGTGTTGGAAAAGTCCCAGGGAAAAGCTTTGGTCAGCTCAGAAACACTCCTGGTGTCTCCTACAGCAAGGTTGGGGTGGGGGAAGTCACTGTCCCTCCAGAGGGAGAATTCCCACCCCTCAAACAGGAGCTGACAAGGTTAAATAACCCTGGAAAGAGTGTTGGGAGAGGAATATCAGTGAAAATGAGGACCCGTGGTGCCAAACCGCCTCATTTTCAGCACCCAGGATCTGTGCTGGGAGTGACCTGGAGATGTGTCCCCCATGTGACCTCATACCCTGCAAACATTTGGAGCAGCTGTGGAAATATTTGTGTGGCTCTGGCTTTCCTGGGGACATCAGGGCAGAACCTCCAGCTCTGGCAAACAGAATGGAGGGTTTAGCTCTGAGGGAAATGCAAAAGGCTGTGGCTGGGCCTTTGGTTTCCTCCTGAAGAAGACAGTTTGTTAGAGAGGTTCCTGTTCCTTTGTAGTTACACCCAGAACTTTCCACTGTGAGTTGGAAGTTGCTCTCCAGCATCTCCACCTCTCAGTCTCTCCAGCAAGTGGGTACTGAGTGTTTCCTATGTAGAATCTTGATCATGAGATGGTCTTTACTTGCTGAAGGCCACCTATAAATAAATAACTGCAGCTGCCTGTGCTGTCTCTTTTCCTCCTGTGTTTTCAAGTCTCACAGATCTGAACTCCACCTGAACCCCATCCTGAGCTCCATCTTTGTTTTCCCTTTGAAGGAGAACATTTCAAGAAGAAGGAGCACATTTCTATGTATTTTTGGCACCAGTGGAGAATTCCTCAGATCAATCCATGACACAGAACTTGACCTTGCACCAGCAAATGCAGGAGTGACAGCTTGGGTTGGGAGGGTGTTGGGAAGGGCCCTGAAAGCAGAGACAGGCAGTTCTTGTTTGATGCTATAAAGAGGGAGGAGGTGGAAGGTGAGATGCTCCAAGTGGTGGGAGAGCAGCAGAGTATTGGATGACACGATGCCACTTGTCAAGGACAAAGCAGGCAGGGACTGGGAGAACCAAGGTGAGGAGTCACAGCCAAGGTGAGGAGACACAGCCAAGCTGGGTGTGGGAAGGGCTGTGTCTTTGGTGTGTTACACAGAGAGAAGGGACAAGATTTCCCTGTGGTGGGATGCAGGTTCTTGGGGGAATCAGAGAGTGGCACTGCCAGGTCTCAGTGTTGGGGGTGGAACTGAGTGGGGATGTGAGAGAAAACAACTGCTGGAGGTGCTGTGAGGTTTTCCTTCACTGGTGTCCCCAGCCTGGCTGTGGCTGTGGGTGGAGGACAATGCTTGGACTGGTCCCTCTGGGGTCCCTGGGGGGACCTGCTGGCTCAGGGGACACAGGCCAGTTCAGCAGCTCCATTCTTGGTGGTCCCAGAGGTTCAGCCCCTCGGGATTCTCTCCCTGCTGAGGCACCAGCATGAGGTCTGGGGTCTGTATAGAAGAGATTCATTTCCAAATGAACTTCAGAAGTCTCCCAGAGGTTGTGCTGTTGTTGCAACATTATTTTTTCTGAAGAATGCCTTTCTTCTCTTTCTTTTCCTCTTTTTATTTTTTATTTAAATGAGTGACTTGCACATTAAAAAAAAAAAAAGACCCAAAAAAGCATCTGAGTTTCAGCTGTGCCTCCAGATGATGTCAGTTAGAGATCACATCTTGTGAACTTCCCTTCTCACTCACCACATCCTGGTGGGGTTTTCTGTGGCCCATCTCGAGCCCAGCACCTCTGGCAGGAGGTAAATATAGCTGAGCACCTCCTCGTGATGAAATGCGTGGGCTGGAGCCGCCTCGGGGGCGTCAGCACCTTCTAATTATAGCAACTCCAGCTTCCTTTTCTTCTCCCCTCCCCACCTCAGTGTGTGAAACTCCTTCTCTTGGGTTCTCTCCTGAAATAGTTGTGTACACAGACAGGATGGTGTTGAAATCCTGCCCTGGCCCCTTTGGTGTCCCTTTGCCCCAGGGGGAGTTGGTCCCGTGGCACTCAGGTAACAAGGGCAGCCTTTGGTTTGGGTGGGGAAGGAGAACACTGGGGCTGTTTGCTGCAAACATCTCCAGGAGGCTCTTCAGGAGTTGGTTCAACACAGGCAGTTTGGCCCCTGGAGGTGGAGAACACAAAGAACGTCACAGAATCCCAGACTATTCTGAGCTGGAAGGGACCCACAAGGATCATCGAGTCCAACTCTTCAGTCAATGGCCCACACAGGGGATTGAACCCATGACCTTGGCATTGTAACAACCAAGTTTGAACCAACTGAGCTAATTGTGAGGAGCTAAAGATTAAGCACTAAATTTTCATCTCCCATTTGATTCCGTGGTATAAACATGACACTTTATAGAGTTCAGGCCACTCTTTGGTGGTTTTGTTGTGTTTTTGTGGGTTTGGCTTTTTAAGGGAAGTGAAAGGCTGCCAGAAAAGGGTCCTCTTGCATTGTTTCTGTGCCCCAGAGAGTCACCAAAGCTGGTTTGGCTCCTGAAGTGGAAGGGAGAAGGTTCAAGGTGAGGTGGCACCTGGGCTGGATCCACTCTGTGTCATACCTGGACTTTTCCTGCTGAAGGCCTGAGCAAAATGAGTTGTGTAAGGCCAGACTTGGTGAGATGAGCTCAGCTGGTCAGAACCTGGTGCTACAAACACCAGGGCTGGGAGTTTGGTCATTCATTTAGGAGTTGGACTCAATGATCCTTGTGGGACCTTCCAGCTCCAAGTGACCTGTGAAATCTGTAGCAGCACTGAGAGGGCTAAAAAAGGGCAATTTTAGAGCATGTGCTGCTTCCACCATCCCTCCCAATATGTGGTTGGGGGTAACTGTGGTCCTGGGTGCACTCCACGGGTGGGAGCACCTGCTGGGACCATGCCAGGCACTTCTTCCCCATCCTGGCTGGAAGTGCAGGGTCCTTTTGCCCATGTCTTTGCCAGCAGTCAGGGTGGGTACCACACTGGAGGCCGTGCTGGGAAAAGCTGGAGGTTTATGGGGTGCAAAAGGATCAGGGACTGGGAGTTTCAAAATAAATTCATGTGAAAAAACCCCATAAGCAGGGCAGGGCAGGTGGCAGGTGGTTTGACAGCTGCTGTCAGGTGGGTACAAGGTTATAGGATGATATACTGAGCCATTTGCAGGAGAGTTCATCCTTTGAGGTTGCTTTGTGAGCAGGGACTGGTCAGGGCTGGGCAAATAGAGGGCCCTGCAGTGCTCCCTGAGATAACAGCCAGGCTGTCCTGGGTCTGGGATTTATTCCCTTGGTTTTGAGGGCTGCTGTGTGTGGCACACAGATGCTGCCACACACTCTGCCCAGGGCTGGTGATGGATCACCCACAGGACCTTCAGCTGCTGCTTTGGTTTTGTGTTTAAAATGCTTTTCTTTGCAGCTCAGCCTTTTATTCTCATTATCTGCCCCTTCTTGTCAGTGCAGAGCAGAGACTGGGGGATACAAGTGCCACGTGCCACGAGGGTGACAGCAAGGACAGAGGTGGCCAGCTGGCCCAGGGCAGTGACCCTTTCCCTGGACTCTGCCTTGGGGAGGCCACACCTTGAGTGTTGTGTTCAGTTCTGTGCCCCTCAGTTGAGGCAAGAGATTGAGGGGCTGGAGTGGGGCCAGAGAAGAGCAACGAAGCTGGAGAAGGGACTGGATGTGGCACTGAGTGTCCTCTTAAACACCTCCAGGGACAGAGAATCCACCATGTCTTGA
>JAWWEV010000455.1:0-11319 GCA_035583235.1 Hafferia zeledoni | reverse complement strand
CTGGGCAGCCCATTCCAATGCCTGAGCACTCTCTCTGCAAAGAATTTTTTTCTGCTCTCCAACTTCAATTTCCCCTGTCAGGCTTCCAAGGAAAACATCTCAGTCTGTGTGTTTCAGCAGAGTCCCCAACTTTTCTGTAAACCCACCTTCCTTTGGGCTTGTGGAGGGTGTCCCTGCCCATGGCAAAGGGTGGAACAAGATGAGTTTTAAGATCCCTTCCAACCCAAACCATTCCAGGAGTGACACAATTTGAACATAAGCAGTTCCAACCCAAAGCACAAAGACTGTTCTCAAAACCCTCAGTGCCCTCCAAGCAGAGCTGAAGAAAATTCCCATTCAGTGCCCAACTGGAGGCCTTTACAACTCTCTGGGAGAGGTTTTTCCCTTGTAAAACAACCACTGCCAAGCACAGGAGAAGCAGCAAGAGCTGGTTGTGTGGCTGCAGACGGCGAGGCAGGAGCTGCTTTCGGGGCTGGGCTGCAAAAATAGCAAAGCTGACATTTCCAGGCTGTTCCTCTCCCTTCTGGAGGCAGGTTGGAAGCACAGGAGTGCACACTGGCGTCACTCCCTTCTTGGGAACAGAGCAGAGCCTCAGGCCATGGTGATTCAGGGAGGTGTTTTTGTTGAAGGCAGAGTGGGAGAAGACAACCTCGTGTCTGTGGGGATGATCCACATTCACACTTGAGAGGGCAGAAGAACAGGCAGGAGCTGAGCATGGACTGAGACATGCAGAGATTGCCAAGTTATTGTACTCCAGAGAAGCCCATTTCAGGTCACATTTGCACCAAGTGTGGGCTTCTCATCACACCTTCTCCTCCCGTGTGCATCTCCCAGTGTCACCTCCTCCACCCTGGTCCATCTTCCTTCATCTTCCTGTCCCTTCTTTGCCATTACACCAATGCAATCACCTGCATCTCAGCACCAGGACAATGGGGGAGAGACCTCCTGGGACAGTAGGACACATTTTTCCCACCATTTCAGGATATTTGTCTGGCAAACATCAGCTCTGTGACAGTGGAGATGTCCAGGATTTGGGGAGGGCTTGGGGTGTGGGTTGTTTTGTGGTAAGGACATTGTTTATCAACATGTTACCAGCTGTCTTTGAGAGCAAAACCAACTAAATAAATGATGTCTCTGGCTCTGACTCAGAAATCCATTTGCAGCTTCCACGAGTTTCAGGGGGAACTGAAAGAGCTCCAGATGCAATTGATACCAAATGGCATCAAACAAAAAGGGCTGCCTGGGCAGGATTTATGAACACACTGTGACCTCCTGATGAGGGTGTTTACTGAATGGATTCACTGCTTTAATCCCTCAGCAAACTGTTGGGAAAGCAAAGCAGCAATTCCAAGCCCAGCTGGAGGCAGCCAAGTCCATCAGCACTGGGGGCAGCACCAGAGCCACTTGTTGTCCTGTCCCACCCTGATCTCCAGCAGCTCAGCAGAACAGCTGGTCAGGGGGAGCCAGTCTGGCCACACAGACCTTGGCCCACATTCCCTGAGGAGGAAGAGAAAGCTTTGCAAAACAGATTGATACTCAGATCTCAAAGGCTGAGAGTGGCTGTGGCTCCCCATCATTAATTTATAGTGATCACAGTTCAGAGATGTGTGTAATTAGTGCTTTGAAAACTTTCCTCCTTAAGTCAAGAACTAAAAATACAGAGCCACTCAAACACAGAGTGCTGCCCACTTATTCCAATACCCACAAGCAAACTCCAGGATAAAATGCCATTTTTAGAAGCTAAGCCAGACCAGGAACACAAGTGTCTCACCCTGAGCACTTTGCTTGTTTTCCCAGAAGTTTTATGTTGTATAAACAGCACCAGGACCTGGATTTACCTGACTTGATTTCCTCAGGCAGGTAAATGAACCCCCACGTGGCTTTCTGCAACATCTGAGCAGTGATGGCCTGCAGAGGAGTTTGCAGGTCTGGGAAGGACACATTCCAGTCTCCTCAGGGTGGTTTTACGGAGGTTTGACACCTGCACTGGAGTCACTGCAGAGCAGCCCTTGGAGGCACCACCTGTGAAGGTTCCTGACCTCAGTCCCCCACCTGAGAGGGCAAAATCCCTCCAAAGCCTCACCTAAAGGGAGTTTCAGAGGTGATGGTCATTTTTGGAAGGCTGACAAAGAACTCTGCTCTTCAAAGAGGGTCTTCCAAGAGGTCTTTAATTCCAGCCACTGGGGAACAGCCTGGGCACAGCCTGTGAGTGCCAAGCAGTGATTGCACCACTCAGAATCCATGGGGGTCATCCAGGAACAGCCTCCTGAAGGATTCATGTGCTGCCCAGAGCCCCCTGTCCATCCCTCCTTCTCTCTTTCTCCCTTTTCTTTGGCTCTGTGTTCCTTGTCAACCCCTTCCTGAGTTCCCTCAGAAAAAGCCCAAAGTAAAATGATCCACAGATAAGTAAGAAGGTTGTTCATCTAAGCAGGATGGAATTAGAGAATCTCCTGAGCTGGAAGGCCCCACAAGGTCAAGTCCAACTGCTGGCCCTGCCCAGGACAAAGCCCAGAATCCCCCTGTGTCCCTGGAACACTGTCCATGCTCCTGGGCCTTGGTGCATTAATTGCAACTAAAAATAACCCATAATTTGACTTACTCTACTGTTTTATACCGAAAATACCCTGGAACTCCAAGGACTGGATGTCTTGAGTTCCCTTAGACCTCATTTCTGTGGATTGAGCTCCACAAAGCACCAGGCTCAGTACAGGT
This sequence comes from Hafferia zeledoni, assembly GCA_035583235.1. Taxonomy (NCBI): domain Eukaryota; kingdom Metazoa; phylum Chordata; class Aves; order Passeriformes; family Thamnophilidae; genus Hafferia; species Hafferia zeledoni. The sequence continues at coordinate 8,607 of JAWWEV010000455.1, read as the reverse complement.
TCTCCAATTAGCTCAGTAATAATGAAACCAATAAAATGGCAAAGCTCATTTTGCATTATTGTTGGCATGAAAGAAAACTTTTGCCTCTCCCCTAATGAAGTTGTCCATCACCCTGCAGTTGCCACCTGCAGGAGCACAGTGTCAGCAGGGCTCATTAAACCAAGGAGCAGCACAAAATGGGTTTGATTTTCAAGCAGCTCTTTACAGGGCTCTTTTTAGATGGAAAAAGCAGCAAGGAACTCATTTACAAACTACAAACTGCACATTGTAAGGGCATACAAAAACACAGGGATATTGTGGAGAAAAGGAGGTTCAAGGAGGACCTTCTGGGTCAGGCTCTGCTCCAGGAACAGGGACAGGAGGAGAGGGCACGGCCTCAGGTTGAGCCAGGCCTGGTTTATTTGAATATCAAGAAGAATTTCTTCACATAAATGGTTGTCCATCCCTGGCACAGCTGCCCAAGGCAGGGGTGGACTCACCATCCCTGGAAATGTTCAAAAAACATGTGGATGTGGCACTTAAGGATGTGGTTTAATGGTTGATGGTTGGACTTGATGACCTTAAAGGTTTTCCCCCAACCTTACAATTCTATGATTTTATGCTAAAACCATAAAAGGAGGTGATTTCTTCAATATTTTTTTGCACTTGTTAATCTGTATCTGTACAGCTGTGCCTGAGCTTAAAGAAAAATCAGTTATTTCTGGGAGTTTTTTTACTGATAAAACAAGATTAATGTGTCCTCCTGCCTCAGCTTTCAGAGGGTACCACGTGTTGCCTTCTCCACAAGCCACCTCAGAACCCAACACAGGGGGAACCCAAGGAGTTACTGCAGCAAGAAGGAACATCAGGACATGCAGGATCCACCTGCAGGACATTCCTGTGGGGAACAGGATTCCTCCCTCAGATCTGCAACCCAAGGGAGTCATCCCAGCCCTGGCTGCACACCTGGAGCTGCTGCCAGGGCAACAAAAGCTCCTTCTCCATGAGAGATCCAGGGCAAACTGAGGCAGTGGGTCCTACTGAGCTCCACCAAGTGCAGATGTTTGGCTTTTGGAGCATTTCAATGTGCTGGGGGAAAAGCTGCAAGAAATTGCTCTGCCCTGAGGAAATGCAACTTGCTGGTTGTGGGAATAAAAAAGGCAGGAGGTCTTTCCACAGTTACATGTCAATTAATTTTGGTGAAAATAATCAAAAGCAATCTGATCAAACCTGATTCCCACTCCAGTGCAATCCTGGAGACATCCTGGACCATGAGAAGATGCTCCAATGTACCAAACACAAGGAAGGCTTTTTTACAATAAGAAGAAAAATTAAAATCTAATATTTTGTTATTTCTCCAGAGTCTTATTCTTGCATAATTCAACCACTGCTCTGCCCTTCAGCAACACCTCTTTGTAGCCCTGAGAGAACAAAAGATAAAAACCCTTAAAAACTTAATATTCACTTCTCTTCCAGTGTTTCCCAGGCTTTTCCAAAAGAAGAGACTGAATCTCTGCACACATTTCTTGGAGAATAAACCCCATTTTATGTCAATAATCTTTTCCATGGGTAGTTATGGCAATATTTAAGCCCCAACCATGCCCAGGTGCTGCTGTATCAGTCCAGCTCTGTGCTTGTCCCAAGGAAGTTGGGAGGAGGTGTCATTTCCCTGTTGTAGCTTCCCAACTCTCCTCTCTCCTTTCTGTTCCTCCAAATCCACCCACCACAGACTGGGGCACTTTCTGGGGCACTGCCAGGACTCACCTCTCAGGTTTAACCACTTGGGGCTGTTTCAGAGTGTCCATGCCATGACCAGAAGGGAAGAACCTACAAATCCAACGTGTCAAACACCCTCAGACTTGTCCCAAGACACCAAAACACACCAGAGGTGTGTCCAGTGGTTGGACTCGATCATCTCAGAGGTCCTGCTCAACCTGAATGGTTCTCTGTGAGTCGGGGAGGCCCTGGCACAGGTTGCCCCATCCCTGGAAGTGTCCAAGGCCAGGTTGGACAGGACTTGGAGCACCCTGGGCTGGTGGAAGGTGTCTCTGCCCATGGCAAATGAGCTTTAAGGTCCCTTCCAACCCACACCATTCCATGATTCTACAACCCTGTGCTCATTCAGAACCCACGTGGTGTTCTCTGAGGTAGCAACAGGCAATGCAAGTCAAACACTGTGGTTACTCAGAAACAAAAAAGCTGAAAAAGAGAGAAAAAAACCCCCTCAAGGCTGGAGCAGAGAATGTATAGATGTGCAGGGAAGCCAAGCCACACTGCATAAATCAGGGTAAACCACAAATGTGTCTGCCACAGTCTGTCCTGGCAGCAGCTCGAGCCTGGAAGGAGCCAACTGTACCTCCTGGAGACACAGAGCCCAGGTTTGTAGATGCTATCACAATGGCAAGCTGCACACACCAACTGAGCCCTCAACAAAGCTGAATTCAACTGCAAAGCCTCCTCCAGAAACTGCTTTGGCACAGGAAATTCAACTGAGTGGGGGAGCCTGGGCAGGAGGGTTGGAGGTTCTGGGTTCCTGAGCAGGTCTCAGCCACCACAGCAAGGCAGGACATCTCTGGGAGTCCCTCACACTCTGAACATTCAAAAACCTTATTGAAAGGGATTGAACACTCCAGAAATAGCTTATTTCTCTGGGAGGGAACCCACTGCCTTTCCCAGAATCCCAGAATCACTCAGGCTCTCCCTCCCCCTCTCAGAGAAATGGCTGAATGATTCCAAACCCAATTACCATTAATATAATGATCTGTTGTGCTTCAGTTGAGTCTTTAACAGCTGGTGAGTGTTTGAACACCATCTTTTCCCACATATGTGTCCAAGGGATGAAAGAAGTTGCTCCTTTCTGTTTTCCAGGGTTGTAGGCAGGGTTTGGAGGCAAGATTTGGGCAGAGCAGGGGCAAGGAGACCCAGCTGGGTCTGAGTTTGGTGTGTGGGAGCTTATTTCTGTTTCCTCCTCACCTTCTCATCCCCTGCAATCCTTCCTGCCACTCCCTGCAAGGGCTCAGGAATTCTCCTTGGGAGATGGAGACAGATGGGAGAACACACTCAGTGGAGAAAAAGAGAGGAACCTTCTGGTCTTCCCCCATCCTTTCCCTCCCCACTCAGTTTGTTTCTCCTGGGACTTCCAGGAGGGAATTGAGCAACACAACATGCCCAACACCAGTCCCAGTTTGAAAGAGGAGCCACAGAAAGCAGGAGGATCCTCCTTTTTCTCCAAGAAGGTTGAAATCACAGCATGAGGGAGTGAGAAGCACAGACAGGTCAGCTCATCAAAGTAAAAAGGGTGTTTTCAGCATGGAGACCATGGAGAACCATCCTGCTGTACCCAGAGCAGAGTGGAGACGGGTCCGAGAGCACCCCACAAAAATCACAGAGTCACTGGGGTTGGAAAACACCTCCAAGATCAGGGAGTCACCACCTGACAGCCCAAGGCTGGGTGAGGGTGGCAGGAGAGCTCAGACCTGGTCCATGGGATGCCAGTACAGGGCAGGAGCCACCTCAGCACAGCTGGACACACAGCTGGACACACAGCTGGACACAAGGCTGGACACAGTTGGACACACAGATGGACACATGGCTGGACACACAGATGGACACATGGCTGGACACATGGCTGGACAAACAGCTGGACACATGGCTGGACACAGCTGGACACATGGCTGGACACATGGCTGGACACAGCTGGACACACAGCTGGACACACGACTGGACACACAGACGGACACACGGCTGGACACACGGCTGGACACACGGCTGGACACATGGCTGGATACACAGCTGGACACACGGCTGGACACAGTTGGACACACAGATGGACACACAGCTGGACACACGGCTGGACACACGGCTGGACACACAGACAGACACACGGCTGGACACACACCTGGACACACAGCTGGACACGCAGCTGGACACATGGCTGGACACACAGATGGACACACAGATGGACACACGGCTGGACACAGCTGGACACACGGCTGGACACATGGCTGGACACATGGCTGGACACAGGGCTGGACACACAGCTGGACACACAGCTGGACACACAGACAGACACATGGCTGGACACACAGCTGGACACACAGCTGGACACACGGCTGGACACAGGGCTGGACACAGCTGGACACACAGCTGGACACACAGCTGGTGCCAAAAGGAACCCCAATAAGGACATGTTCCACCAGGAACTCCACCCCACCACCAGGTTCTTCCCTCATGGTGAAACCCCTGGAGAAATTTATGGATCTTCTACATTACTGTTCTCCTCAGCAAGTTCAAGTCCACAGTCCCCACACCCTGAGCTTTCTGAAGCACCACCCAAACAGGAGCTGCCATTTGAGTCTTTCTCATTGGCTTCCACCATCAGAAAGCAAACCCAAACCTGGCATCTTCTGCTGGTTTTCATCTCCTGTAGCACATTTCCAGCTTCAAGCAATGAAGCAGATCAGTTGTTATTCACCAGCCTTGGAAAAACCCCAAATGCTTGGGAAAAAAAACCCTGCCTGGATTGTGCCATATTATTTACCTTCTGAAATTCCACCACAGGAGATTGTTGTGTAAGGAAAACAGATCGTGGTTTCCAAAAAACTAAGGCTAAGCATCTGATTTACATTTTATATTATATTCCAAAAAGCAAATGCATCTCTCTATTTCAGAGGGACAACCAAGAGAAAAGCCAGAGCAGAATTTCCCAGCATTTCATTTCTGTTCTGTTCTGCATTTCCTTCACAAATGAGGTAAAAAGCAATCCCTAAAATGATGAAAGCTCAATGTGAATTCATTTGGGGGAAAAAATCCCATGAAAATCTTAATTAAGAAGAGACAATAAACATCCTGCTCTGGAAATCCCTTCATTAAAAAGCTCGTGCTCCTCACACTGTGACTGTCTGTATATTAAGAACCTGAATCAGTGATTTGGGAAAACATTTGGGATCTTCCAAGACACTGCTGAGAAGGACCTTGCTGTGGGTGTGACCCTGATGATACCAAGTTATTACCTGAGGAAAACAAGATGGAAGAGCTGTAGAAAATAGAAGGTATTTTTAAAACTGTTGCTTTGGAAGTCCTCAAGGTCAGGATGGGGTGAGGGAGAAGAGACTGTGGACCATGAGGAGGGAATGAGGTCATGTTCTCAGCAGAGAAAGTGTTGAGGACCATCTTCAAGAGATGTTTCCTCTCTCCAGGGTCTCCAATGGAAACTCTGCAGTGTTGAGGACCATCTTCAAGAGATGTTTTCCTCTCTCCACAGTCTCCAAGGGAAACTCTGCAGTGCTGAGGACCATCTTCAGGAGATGTTTTCCTCTCTCCAGGGTCTCCAGTGGAAACTCTGCAGTGTTGAGGACCATCTTCAAGAGATGTTTTCCTCTCTCCACAGTCTCCAAGGGAAACTCTGCAGTGCTGAGGACCATCTTCAGGAGATGTTTTCCTCTCTCCAGGGTCTCCAGTGGAAACTCTGCAGTGTTGAGGACCATCTTCAAGAGATGTTTTCCTCTCTCCAGAGTCTCCAAGGGAAACTCTGAAGTGCTGAGGACCATCCTCAAGAGATGTTTTCCTCTCTCCAGAGTCTCCAAGGGAAACTCTGCAGTGCTGAGGACCATCTTCAGGAGATGTTTTCCTCTCTCCAGGGACTCCAAGGGAAACTGCCTGTCCAAAATTCAGCTGGCTATTAGGAGACATCAAGTCATGTCATCTCCTGCCTGCTCTGCTCCTCCCAACACCCCCCAAAGCCACGAGCCACCAGGAGAACTTCCAGGAAGGAAGCAGCAGCATATGGGCTTGCAGCATCTCTGAGGCAAAAATGACAGATGCAAGACAAGAAGGAGACTTGTGGCTTCTGGTGGAGCAAAAAGCCTGAAGGCTGTGGAGGTTTTGTGACGTTCTGAGGCACTTGAGGGCTGGACACAGAGACAGCAGCTGTGGGAACCTGTCCAAGGGGTTTGGAGCAGGCAGGGATGAGACTGACAGATGTTTGGAGGGAACTGTGGTGACATTTTGGCCATGGCTGGTGAGAACTCAGCCCTGAGGAAAAGAACAAGTTGCAGCACAGAAGCATTTGAGTCATGGCCTTTTTTTTTTTTTTTTTTTTTTTTTTAAATCTCTCCAAATTGGATTTCTTTTTTTTCTTGCTGGAGATCAGAGCAGGGCAGTGACGACATGGACTTCATCAGCAGAGAAAGCAGTTCAGCCACAAGAGAAGGAAAACACTTGGGAAAGGCAATTAGTGAGAAAGGAAGACAGAAAACTGAAAATTGGGGGCATAGAAGATTCACCAAGTAACGACATTAACGATGACACAGGTGGTGAAAGATGATGATTTACCCCACCACAAACCTAAAGTGAGGAAATTCCATTTATGAGGAGGCTGTGGAAGTTATAGATTCCATACCCTGGCTTAGTTTCCTTGCTGCTGTTGCTGAGTGGTTGGTATTTCCTGGACATTTCCTCCCGAGGTGATTTTCCACCCAGCTCCACACAAAGGAGCACCTTATGTAAGTGGCATTTTGCTCAGCACAGGTGAGGCTGTTGCCATGCACAGAGTCACAACAGGGAAGGCAATTCAGGCTCACAGGTGACAAATAAAGTGCCTCCAACACACAGGAACGGCTCTCCAGACCTTCTGCTGGAATGTTGTATCACATTTAATAATTCAGATTATGTTTTAGCATGTTTTGGACATGAAAAGGTGTCCGTGTTTGTTATGTGGTTTGACATGTTAAGCTCGTGCTCACACACAAACCTTCTGCAAATCCTTCTTTCTAAGGGTGATTTTCCTCATTTCTACAGGAGTTTCCCTCCCATACCAGGTTAGAACACGGATGTGCAGTTCAAAACCACCTGACATGAAGAATTTCAGAAAATCGAGGTGAGAACCTTCCCTCTTTCCATTCAGAAATGAACCTTGGGGGTTCCCACCTCCTTTACGAGTCGATTCAAGAAGAGATTATTTGTTACATCCATAAATACAAATTTTTATGGTTTCCCCCAAACCATCCAGACTCCCTGAGCTGAGTTTGACCACATTTTCCTCCCCTAATTCCCAGCAGGAATATCTTTCCACAATCTCCCTTTCTCCAAACACACTGGTGGGGATCAGACAAGCAGCACTTCAGTGCTGGGAGATACAACAGATGTTCGAGGGAATTAATGGGTATAAACCTCAACACAAGCAACTACAACCAATTAAAATGCTGAAGAACATCCTGAAGCCTGCACAGCTCATAACCAGTTTGAGGTTGTTATTATTGCTTGGATTAAAAGGAAAAAAAAAAGGCAGCAGAAAGTCAGCATCATTCTAGAATTCTAATTTGAACTGATGGATGTTTAAAGGGAAATTTAAAAGTCAGTTCTCTCAGTTCCACTCAGTACAATTCCCTGCTATCCAAGTTTGCAGTTTCCACTCGGATTTTTCTTCCTGTTGAACAACCCAGAACAACTGTAAGAGCTGCAGATCCACTCTCAGCAATTAGTAATTAATTTCAGAGGGAAATACAGCTTTGAAATATTTCAGCATTACTCACAGGCACCAATTTTAACACAATGTTCTGTGTTAAAAAGTAGCACACAAGGATGGGTGTCTCAGATACCCCAAAACAAGCAGCCCATACAGATTCCAACGGGATAGTTTCATCCTCCCTCCTCTGATTCAATCTATGGAATGGGAAAGGAATGGATATGGTTCTTAAAAATCCACATTACTGAAAGTTTCCTGGTTTAATTCCCACAGTCAGTTGGTGAATATTTATGGAGACTCCTGGAATTTAAAAGGTGGACACAGAGCAAATTTAGGAAGTGAGATCCTGAGAGGTTTTGCTGAATTCTCTGGTTTGATTCCTGTTTATGGCACAGATTAACCGGATTGCTGACAGTCAGAAGCAGCTCCAATCGACTCTAAAGGCACACAAATCGACTGTTTGGGGTTGGTAATTCGTAGAGAGGGAAAAGAAGACTCTCAGGCAGCGTTTCCTGGCAAAAACTGGCTGAAAGGAGGGCTGTTTGTAGCCAGGAAAAATGTTTAAAATCCCCTCAGGGTGAAGTTAAAGCCCTTGGCAGCATTTGGGAGTGCCCTGTGTGCCCCCCGGTGTGTGTGAGAGGGCACAGAAAACCCTCCAGAAGGCTCTGAAACCAATCCCTGTGCTCACCCCCAACCCCACAGCGGCTGGCACAGTCACTGGTGCTGCCTTTGTGCCCGGGGGTTAACCTGGCACAGGGGAAGGATGCACTGCCTGGAGCCCAGACAAGGGATGCTGCATTAGATATTACACTGAACATCCTCCCTATGCCCGGTGCCTGTGCCACTCATGGGCAGGGCAGTGAGAGAAGGCTTTGCCCTGTGCCCAGCACAGCCACACAGCCCCGGGTTGGGTTAAACCCACCCTGCCACCCGGAGCCCGGACAAGGGATGCTGCATTAAATCCTACACCGAACATCTCCCGATGCCCGGTGCCACTCACGGGCAGGGCAGTGAGTGAAGGCTTTGCCCTGTGCCAAGCACAGCCACACAACCCCGAGTTAAACCCACCCTGCCAGCCAGAGCCCGGACAAGGGATGCTGCATTAAATCCTACACTGAACACCTCCCGATGCCCGGTGCCTGTGCCACTCATGGGCAGGGCAA
>JAWWEV010000454.1:0-11324 GCA_035583235.1 Hafferia zeledoni | reverse complement strand
GGTATATACCTTACTTTATATTAGTTGTGTTCCTTTGCAGTGTGCAGTTCCTTTTCAACATGTGTGTTGATGAGAAGCAGCTCTGTTCTTTCATTTTGCTTTGTGTTACAGAGAAAGAAGTGTGCAAGCAATTTTGTTGCCCTGTGTTACTGAGGAAGGGTCCAGATGTGTGTTTTGAGTGGTTGTGTTTCTAGTTAGTAGTTTTCTGTTGTTAGTTTCTGTCTGTCATGGGAGTGGGATACATTGCTGTATTGAAACTTAAGTTTGGTATGCTTGTCTCTGTAGAATGTGTTTTGTACTGGTTTCTTTGGGGGTCTTTTGTTATCAGTTAAATACAATCTTGCAGCTAAACATTATCACTGGCAATGCAAAACCCACAATAATTGTCACATACTTGTATTAATAAATGTTATTTTGGGAGCTGTTGTGGAGAAAGTTCTTTTCTTGCTCTTAAGTGTAGTCTCACAGCAGAGGTCAGAGATCCTTCCAACCTGTGTGTAGTCCATAGCTGGTAGGCAGTGTTGGGTCCATAAGGCTCTGATTTTCTGGAGACGCTTATTGCTATTAAGTTCTCCCTGGCTTAAGTGTGGTCCTCACAGGAAGGTCAAAAATCTTTCCAGCCTGTGTCCTGTCCACAATTCAACAGGCAGTGCTGTGTTCATAAAGCTTTGATTGTTCCAAGGACACTTATAGCTATTAACTTCATATTAATAAAGGTGGGACTAGAAGTCTCTGTATTTCTGCCCCTCTCTCCTTCATGTGACAGTGACTATACAACAAATTGAAAGATTTGCCTTGACTTCGAGTATCTGTACTGAGCCTGAGACACATTCCTGTCAGGAATGTTTCTGAACAATGCATGGGCTTACTACAAATGATGTAACAACTTTACGTTGATTTGTGTCAAGACAGCCAGACATCTGCTATCTTTTTGTTATAAGATGTAGGAAATACATTAACATGTCAATATTTCCACTACAAAGATGAATTAGTTTGGAGCTATAGGAATTTGTTGTCATGGTATTCCTAATTCAATAACCAAGCTTTCAGATCAGTGAACTAGACAGAAGGGCTGAAATCTATAAGTTGCTACTAAGCATGCAAAGATTGGTCAAGAGATACTCAAATATTTCTTGAGTGTGTCTGTGCACATTATCCTTCAATTAACCCTGTGCATTTAGCCATTAAGCACTTCATTAATCTCCCTTTTTTGGGTCTTTCTTGAGAGCAGTTGTTACTGTTACAGGGGATTCATTGTATTTTATTCGCTTTGCCTTACTTTGTTTTTGGAGGTACTATCACATAAGGATGAATTCCCTCTACCCTCCTTCCCCAGCCCCCACCAGAGCAGGGAGGGAAAGAGAAAAAAAATCCATGGGGAAGGAAACAGAACTCAGACTGCCTCTTTCGCCCTCTCCTTTGGGACTACACAGGCAGTTGCCTTGAGGGTCAGCACGTTGAACACACGGTCCCTTGCCGTGGTCCCAGTCATGCCCTTGCTGCTCCCACCAAGCCCAGATCCACCACCCAAACTGATACAGGGACTCCTCAAGAAAATGGATTTTATCCCTTTTCCATAAAATCATAATGGTCTTTACTAATTTTTAATCAGACCTGTACTAACTTTGTATTTTGTATTCATTTTAATTTTAGCTTGTACCTTAGTTTGTCAGTTATCTTAACCATGCAGAACTTTAGACAAAGAGGAATTTAACCCTGTACCTGTAAGATGAACTTTAAGAAATAAACCAAAACGTTGTTTAGATTAGAGGCAAAGCTGAAGGAAATAAATCAGAAACCCTGTCTAGGTTGAGGCTTGAAGCTGTAACATTGTTTAGTTAAAAAGAAATATAGAGCTGCAGAGATAAGAACAGCCCATTAGATCTATTAACAGTCACCCAAAACATCCTGCTTAACTTTGGGGAGGAGTTTTCAGTTGTAACTAAGTATATAAACCTAGAAACACAAAAGTCTCATTGAATACATCTTTGGTGGAATTATCCCCTGTGCTCCCAGTGCTGAATAAAAGGAAAAAAATTGTTCTATTCTATTGGATTTGAATATTTCTTAATTCAAGACCATCAGATTGCTATCATTCCACACAGGAGCCAAGGTAACCCACACAGTGCCAAGAGGGATCAAAGCAGCCCAGGGTCACCCTTGCTTCAGCCACTGCAGCCAGAGAGAGAACGAACGTGAAGTGAATTGCTGCCTCTGTCTGTGCTGGGAAACCCCTGCCAGTGCCAGGACCAGGTGCCTGCAACTCTGCCGAGACAAGCGAGGCAACACATTGTGTGGGAGACAACACATGGCAGGGAACAAAGAGACTCCAAACTATCACAACCACTGCAGCTGAGACCTGAACCTAACCAGGTGACATAGGGTGGCCAGTTTAATAGTGTAAATCCTTGTGAGCAACACAGTTTTCTTGAGTTTTTGTGCCTGTGCTCCCATTGCTTCTTTTGTTTAGTTGGGCAGATGGGGGTAGCTGGCAGGAGGAGCCTGTGCCATTCCCTTTCCCCTTTATTCCCAGGTGACCACAATATGTGCTCATTTTGAGTTTTTCTTGTGGGGAAGCCATTTACTTTGTATTTTTGTGGTGCTGCTATTTCTTTGTCAGTAAACAGTTATTTTTTTTCACTTATACCTTCTCACATTTTTGTCTGTCTATATTAGGGGCAAACAAAAGGGGAAGGGGTTCATTTTATAGGTGTTCCCACCCCAATATTTGCCTTCAACCCAAGACAGCAGTGTAAAGCCTGACTGTTGCATTTTAATTTGCTTATATACAGATTCCCAGGATGAGTAAGGTGTGACGGGACCACAGTGAGTCATCTGGTCCAACCTCCCTGCTCCAACAGAGTCATCCCAGAACACATGGCACTGGATTGCATCCAGATGATTCATGAATGTCTCCGGTGAGTGAGACTCCACAGCCTCTCTGGGCAATCTGTTCCAGTGCAGGGTCACTTACAAGGGAAAAGTTCTTCCTCATATTCAGGTGGAACTTCCTGTGACATCAGTTTTTGCCCATTGCCTCTTGTCTTATTGCTTGGCACCAGTGATCAGATCCTGATTTCCTCCTCTAGCACCCTTTCTTCAGATACCAACAGATAAGGTCCCTTCTCAGTTGTCTCTTAAGACTGAGTAGTCCCAGCTCCCTCAGCCTTTCCTCATGAGTGATGCCCCAGTCCCTTCATCACCGTCACAGCCTTCATAGCTGCACCTACTCCAGGAGCTTCTTGTCTCTCCTGTACTGAGAAGTCCAGAACAGGACACAGCATTCCTCACATATGCTGAGTAGAGGGGCAGAACCTCCCTGACCTGCTGGCATTCATTTTCCTAATGCACCCCGGATACTTTTGGCCTTCTTTTCTTGGCCCCCAGGGAACACTGTTGGCTCATATACAGCTTGTTGTCCACCAGAACTCCCAGGACATTCTCTGCAGAGATGTTTTGCAGCAGGTCAACCCCCAGCCTGTACTCGTGCGTGGGACTGTTCCTCCTGAGGTGCAGGACCCTGCCTTCACCTTTGTCAAATTTCAGGTGGTTCCTCTCTGCCTGCTTTTCAGCCTGTTGAGGTCCTTGTGATGGGCTGTTCAGCACCCTGGGGTACCAGCCAGCTTTGTCAACAGTGAACTTGCTTAGGAGGCATCTAGCCCTTCGTCCAAGTCACTGATGAATAAATTAAACAATACCCAGTATTGAACCCTGGGGGACACTGCTAGTGACAGGCCTCTAACTAGACCTTTGTTACTGATACCATTCACTAAATCAGGTTGCTCCAAGCCCCATCCAACCTTGCCTTAAACAGTTCCAGGGATGGGGCAGCCACAACTTCTCTGAGCAACCTGTGTCAATGCTTTGCCACCCTCTGAGTAATGAATTTCTTCCTAACATCTAGCCTTGCCCTCTGTCAGTTTAAAACCATTGTCCTGCCACTATCTGCCCATACAAAGAGTTCCTGCCCCTCCTTTTTATAAGCCCTTTAAGGCACTGGAAGGCTGCAATGAGCTCTCCCTGAAACCTGCTCTTCTTCAGGTGGAACTACCTCAGCTCTCTCATCCTGTCTTTGTTGGAGAGGTGCCCCATCCGACTCGTTCTCTTTGTGGCCTCCTTTGGACCCACTCTAACAGGTCCACAGCTTTCTGGTGTTCAGGACCCCAGATCTGGACACAGTACTCCAGGTGGGACTCACGAGAGCAGAGCAGAGGGGAGAATCACCTAATTCAACCTGCTGACTGCTCCTCTTTTGATACAGCTTGGGATGCAGTTGGCCTTTTGGGCTGTGAGGGCACACTTTTGGCTCAAGTCCAGCTTTTCATTCATGAGAAGCCCCAAGTTCTTCTCCACAGGGCTGCCTTCAACAAGTTCTTCTCTATCTGAATGCGTATCTGGGATTGCCCCGACCCATGTGCACCAGCTTGCACTTGGACTTTTTGAACTTCATGAAGTTCTCATGGGCCCACTTCTCAAGTTTGTCCAGTTCTCCCTCGGTGGCATCCTGTCATAGTTCAGCAGGTGGGACCAGTTTATCACTGTGTGGGGGTGATCAGTGCTATGTATTCTACCCCCTCTATTCATTTCCCAAGAATAATCGACCATTTGCAGCAGATGCCCAGGGCACACCTTACCCCTCAGGTTGTGAGCTGGATGTGAAAAACATCTGTGAGATAAGAGCTGTGATAACTCCCCTCCAGGGAGTCGTTAGCAACTTCACACCTAGCCTGAGGGGGCGTGTCTGCTAATGGGCCATCAGCGATTCCAAAATACCCCACGGCTCACAGAGTCAGATCACCCATTGTGTGACTCCGTACCCTGGGGGAGGTACTGGGTGCTCCCACCCGGCCCTGGGGGTACATATGTTGGGGTAAGAAGACCTCAGGGGACACTCATCAGATTGAGAAGAGGACCAAAACCTTGAGAGGAGGAGACCACCCCTCTCCACCAGACTGTAACTGTCAGCTGCACCAACAGGTTTTCCACTTTGGACTTTTACTTTGGACTTGAGGGAACCACATAGGGTTCAGCACAGGGGCTAACAAACCCCTTTGTGCTTGTGCCCCAGGGTGCTGGGTTATCCTTCTGGGTTTTTGTGGGTTAAAACCATTCTTCTCTCTCTGTGCCATTGCATTTATTGTAATATTGTTATTAAATTGTAACTCTGTTATAATCTCTTTTGTGTTGCATTCATTTCTCCTGTCAGTTTACGTTTAAACCAGTACACATGCCATCCTGCTTTTGTGTCAACTGCACCACTCAGGTCCTGTCACCTGCAAATGTGCTGAGGATGCACTTGATCTCACTTGTCTGTGTCACTGACAAAGATACTGAATAGCACTGGTCCCGAGATGGAGCCCTGAGGATCACAGATCCTCACCAGCATCCACCAGGGCATGAAGTCATTGACCACAACTCTCTAGCTGCATCCATCCAGCCAATTTCTTATCCACTGTATGTCTATCTGTCAAATCCATGGCTCTCCAATTTGAAGATAAGGATGTCATATAGGATTGTATCAAAGCCTTACAGAAGTCTAGATAGAAGGCATCTGTCAGTCTTCCCAAGTCAACCCCTGCTGTCACTCCATCAGACAGAAGATCATCAGATTGGTAAGGCATAATTTTCTCTTAGAAAAGCTGTGTTGGCTGCCTCAGAACACCTCCTTATCTTTTATGTGCTTCAGCATATTTCTAGGAGGATCTGGTCCATGATCTCTCCAGGCACAGAGGTGGGGCTCACTGGTCTGTAGTTCCCTGGATCTTCCTTTTCCCCCTTTTTAAAAATAGGAGCAATGTTTCCCTTTTTCCAGTCACCAAGGACTTTGTCTGACCACTGTGACTTTTCAAATATGATGGAGAGTGGCTTGGCAGCAACATCAGCCAGTTTCCTCAGGAACCTGGGGTGCACATCATCAGGTCTCATAGGCTTGTGACTATTCAACATCATCAAGCAATCCCAAGCCTGCTTTTATTGTGGGAGGGATTCAATCCCCTCACACCCACCCAGAGGATCAGGGACTTGAGAAAAGTGGAAAGCTTGACTGTCAGTGAAGACTGAGACACAGAACTCATCGAGTACCCCACCCTTCTCCATATCAGTTGCAACCAGTTCACCTTTCTTGCTTATCCAACCCTTTCTGTTCCTTACTGACATCCAACACATGACTTTTTTGAAGAAGCTTTTTAAGCAAGTTCAGTCATCACACTAAAGATACTAGTTGTGTTTTCAGATAATGCAGCAGAGGAAATAACTACTGTCTTCTGTTGAACCCAGTGACAGTCTAATGTTTTAGATACAGAAATTTCTGCCCATTCAAAACCAGAGCCAAGTTGTACATTGATTTGATCTTTTAAACAACTCACAGAACACAAAGTAATTTTCTATATAAAGACATAACTGCCCACATTGAGTGCTGTAAGCTTCAGACTATCATGTACTCTATCAGCTTTATGTACTTATGTAGAAGGAAGGACTTGTCAAGCCTGTTCAAACTCTGCCAGTTTTGTTTCACCTATATATGAATTTATAATCCATCATTTTTTCAAAGTGTCATGCACAAGATATCATCACAAAGGAGCGAGAAAAAACTGCAAAGGCTTTTTGGTAGTTCTCTGAAGATTAATCAAATGACAATTAATTCCTTTATTCCATTTCCCACTTGGCTCTTACACAGAGACTCAATTATATGACAGATCTGATAGGGAAAATGTTTCAGGATACAAAATACACTTATTTCCAAGAATCCCCTCCTCTGTCTGGAAGTACCATTATACTGTAGTCAAAAGCTTTCAAGCACCATTAAAGAACTAGTATCATAAATATAAGGGGGGGGGAATGTCTAGAAGGAACTGATCTGCAGACAAAGAAGCACTTCTGGAATGTTCTGCCATTACATTGTAAGTGTCTCACCTTGATCTGTATTGCCAACAAGAAAAGTACAGTTCAATCTAGCAGTTATGATAACTGTGGTAACAGCTGGTCTTTGCATACTCTGCTGCACACTGCCAAATCACAGTGATGAAAACAAGCAGTGAGAGATTCCCACATTTAGCTCCTATTATCCAAATTTTAATATTATTCAGTTGGAACACATGATTACATTAAAGAAAAAATTTCCAGAACTGAACACATTATCAAATAAAACAAAGTGGGATTGTAAGTGTAAGGGATATTAAAAACTGCAGTTACTAGAAATGGAGGAAAAAAGAAGAACTTCTGAAGTTTCCAGAAGCATTTACAAAGGCTGTAAGACTAGATCTGGCCAAGAAAACTGAGCCTGAGCTATTCTACACTAGAAATATAGTAGTCCTGTAAGTAAGTTCCTCTAACAGTTTTTCCAAGTTCCATCAATTTCATCAAAATCTAGTCAAGACAGAAAAACACGAAAGACAAAATTGGTTTTACTTTTTTTTCCCAGAACTTCACATTTAGTTTTCAAAAAGGAACAGCAGATTTTATAATCTAGAACCCACAAACACATATATCTACTTTATGCAATTCTGTTTGCAACTACTGGGTGTTGATCAAAAGCAAGGCAGTTGCATGGAAATAGGGATATTACTGCTGTCTTTTTAGATTGGCAGTTATCTGTGGGAAGGAAGTGGATGTCTTCACATAATAGTGTAGCATAAACAGTAGGAAGAAGGCTAAATGTGAGAAAACACACCTACCTGAGGTAAAGGCACACAAAGTATCTCAAGTATTCATAAGTTTGCATCTAACTTTTAAGAAGTTGTGTAAGACCCTCAAGATGGTAACATTGTTTCTCTGTCACTCACCCTTAGGAGTGAAAGGGAAACATCTCAGAGCAAAGTGGCAGTAGCAGAGAGACTGTGGGAACAACCATAAGGACCAACCATAGCAACATCAATTTGCTGCTGTTCCAAGATGTGCAGTGTACAGGGAATTCAACATCATCAAAAATAAAAGTGCACGATGACTCTGGGTCTGCAGCCAACTCCTCCTCCTCTTCCTAACCAGATACTGTGGTTTAGAAATGGTATTCCCCAATTAAGTGCCCCCACTGAGACTCTCCCAAAACACATGCCACTCACTTGATCACCCCTTTCTGCTCTCCCCCTCCCCGAGGATAGAGTTGAGAATTGGATGTACAAAAGGTGAAGATCGTGGATTTTAAGAACAATTTACTGGAAACAGCATTGAGGTAAGAAAAAGAGCAGTAAGAGTGAAAAAATAACAAAAGTATACAAAGAGAGGGTGATTCACATGCAAAAATGCTCACTGCGAACCCTGAGACAAGAACCAAGGGTGGACAAGGAACAAGGACAGAAAACGCTGCCACATTTTTCAATTGGAAGTCATGCCCTTCTTCTCAGAATCCAAAGAGTCCCTTTCCCCCACCCCAGCAATGACATAAGGTGGTACAGAATAACCTCCAGGTCCTGGCCAAAACCAAGACACTAGGAGAATGTTTTTTGCCAGTATCTTCAATCAGCATTGTAACTGAGGTCTGCAAGGAAGCTCACTCCCTAATTTTGTAGGACTGTGAGACTAGGGATAATTGGAACAAGTTGCAGTGGCTGACCCCACAGCTCAAAAAACTACTCTGATTTATCTGATTTATCCATTTTACATTTATCCTGCAACAAGATCTCTTAGTGGCTATTTGCATCATTTAACTTTATTCCAGGCTGAGCTGCTCACCTAAGCCCCCTTCAAAGTCCAGGAAGAGAACTGCACATTTCTGGAGGGCAAGTGAACCCAGCTATCTTCACCTGATTGCATTTTAGAAAAGAACTACCAAGTAAAGAATTAAAAAGAAGACATCGTTTTCTGTCCATTAGCTGGATGCCACCTTAAAGATAGGTAAAAACTGGTTACTAAACACATGTGAGCTAAAGCCACTCCACCTTGATTGATTATTAAATATGATTATTCCAATTTTAATTCACCTCACCTAGTGGAATCCTTACAGTTTACTGTGGTGTACAGCTAGAGCATATAAATGTAAAAGATCCATGGATGAGTTCCTCTTTAAGATTATTTTTAAAGAAATGTCTACCTGCACAGCAGAACAGCAGTTATTCATAAGATATCTTACAAAAGAGCAATCCCTGCTTGGCAGATCTTCACTGACCAGGGAAACAGGTGCAGATTTCAATTGCTTTTTGTCTGTTTCTCTTCTGAAGAGAGGGTGGGCATCCATCAATTACTGCTTTCTCTGCACTCTTAACCCACAGGCTCCCTTCTAAACAATGTCCTTTTCAAAAGATTTATTCTGAAGATCTCATCACCTGTTTGTACAGTTTTGCCTCAGCACGTAATTCCCTTGGTTTTCTCCTTTCCTTCATGAATTTTATACATTGCTCTTTGAAATAGTGCCTTTCTTACTTGAGTACAGCACTATTTCTCTCTGCTCCTTTCAGCTGCCCCTCCATACCAAGATTCTTTCTTAATTGCAAGAATAGGAATTGTTTAACAAACAAATGGGTCTTGCACTGTGATCCAGAACGTTCATTTGGCTACTCTGTCTTGTTTCTTTCTTTACTCAGCAATCCTGAGTTGAGAATATTTAACTTGTGCATCAGATAAGTGGAAACCATGTACTGCTGTAGAATGCATAATGCAGGCAAACATTACAACTACACAGCCCAAAGTCCCACTGGGGTCTACACATTCATAATGTCAAAGGAAAAGGAATTTTATGCACTACTTTTGATAGAATTGGTACATAACAGTCTTTGTTACCATAGTATTACCAGAGACAGCCATAAATCAGCCAGATAGGCTGGCTTAATAAATATATTTACTTCAGAATCCCTTCAGAATTATTTGGAGCTTTATAACTGACTTCAAAATTGGCTCATACCTCCAAACAGAAGCAATTAAGATAGTCATCTGTGATAGCAGGGATTTTGAGCAAAGTAAAGCAAATACTTTGCTGGATAGAATATGTTTACATAATCCTATATAAGTCCTGTAAAGAAAAACTATGGTACATCTAATATATAATTTTATTAAATAAAAATAATGGCTTTTTAAATTACCTTTCCCTATAAAAGCATAATTTGAACAAACTTGCCCATCATATCCAAGTGCTGAAATGTGTACCATAGTTCAGTTAGGAATACTTGAATGAGTAAAATGATTATATGACTTTATCAGGCTTTCAATAGAAAGAATTTGGATTATTTAAAGGATAAATGTATACAGTCTCAGTCTAGCTCTGAATTACGTGTTCTCAGGCCTTTCTATCAATTTTTTTGTAAGAACCAGGGCAAAGGTAGATCTACCAAAGTCATGCACTGACAAAGTATGATTCTGCAATCATCATTTTCTGTTTCAAAATAGGTGAAATTAAACTGAAGATGTATTGATAAGACTTGCTTGGAACAAATAAGTTAGAAATGTCACTAATAGTAGTCATGATGCACTAGAAGACAGTAAAGGTAAGGAAAGAATGAATATTGCATGATTAATATCCCTTCAGAATAGTAGCAGCCTTTTTACTGGATATGTCACATCTGTATCTTCCAGAATCTCCTAACAAGGCATGTCCCAAGTCCAATCAGACAATGGAACCAAGTAAGATTCCTGATACAATTGTGCTGATATGCAGCACATTTGCTCTTCAGGAATTCAGTATTCTAATCCACGAAATCTTACTTAAACTTGTTATAATGTAGAGTTTAAATCCAGGATAGATGCAAACAGTCACAATATGAGGAAAATGGCATCAATCCATGTGACCATCAAGCAATTCAAGTATTACTAGCTTTGTATTCCTCTACTTCCATTAAGATATTCAAAGCAAATTCTTCCCTTTCCTAAAGTGCAGACTATTAATTTCCATTAGCTAAAGCACACCTGCTGAGTTTAGCCTCTTACTGTCTTATTGAGATTATAATTAGGAGTCAGTGAATTTGACAGGAAAAGGATCATTCCTTCTTAAACAAATTAATTTTTCTAGGAAGATGCTTGTTGAGAGGTTTCTTTCAGAAAGTGAATTTCTGAGCAATCCAAACTGCTTCAGCTCCATGAGAATCGTGCAGATATTTCAGCTAAGTGAGGACACACACCTGTTGTTTGTCCGTTAGGCAACGGTCACTCCCTAGAAGTGTTTTCATGAGAACGCCTCAACTGTCTTACCAATCTCTGGACATGGACCTGAAAACATCAGGATGAGATAATACAATAAACATTGGACTTGTGAGATATAGACTTTTAACCAATTAGAGGTTCTAGCATGTTGGGGTGAGACCTTTTTAGCCAAAAAGATGTACCTCTAACCCTATATAAACCGTGTGCTGTGTGGAATAAAATATCTTCACTTTGAATCTCATAGATTTGTACTGTGAAGT
>JAWWEV010000453.1:0-11324 GCA_035583235.1 Hafferia zeledoni | reverse complement strand
TTTTTCAGCTGAGCTTGGCCGTGGCACTGAGTGCCATGATCTGGTAAAGGGACTAGAGATGGACCAAGGGTTGGACTTGATGATCTCGGAGGTCTTTTCCAACCCAATCCGTTCTATGATTCTGTGATTCTATGATTTGCTCCATATCCAAATTGCTCCTGCAATTAAATCTCCATTCAGTTAATTTAACACCTGGAAAATTAAATCCCGTGTTTAGAGAGTGTTCATGAGTTCAGAGCAGAACTGTTGGGTGTTGACCTCGAGCAGACACTCCAATTCTGCTGCCTCAGAGATGATGCCCCACCAAGGACCCCCAGGGGCCGAGGAGAGCATCACTTTTGCAGGCAGCAGATGCTCTGCCAGCTCTTGGCTGCTTTTAATGTGCCCCAGAGCAGTTGTTGGAAAGCTGAGTGAGTACTGGAGTGCCAGTGAAGCCTCTTGTCACTCCCCCTTGGCGTTCTTTGTGGTGGTGTCAGCAGTTTGCCCATCATGGTTCTGTTCCCAAACACCTCTGAAATCCTTGGGGTAAAGAACCCCCTAAAACTCATTTTTAGTGCCAGAAAACAAAGCAATCCTTTATCCACAGGGTGTGGGGCCAACAAAGCTCCTGCTCCACGCAAGACACTTCTGCACCTATTTACACATTTTTAACAAATTAATCCTCATTGGTTCTAAATCACACAATTCTCTTTTATTAATTAATATTCTGTTTTCTACTGGCTATGGATTTCTCAATTTCTATACTAAAGAGTCCATAATTTTTGGCTTTTTAGTGTCTTTTTCCCTTGAAAGGGACATTCCACCACATATATTGAATCTTTGTCAGTCTTCATCTTTATCTGCTGGTTCCTGCACCATGTCCTTGTGGCCAAGGGTTCTGCATTCCAGATGTCCCTCTCCCTGTCCCTTCTGTCCAGTGAAGCAGATCAAGGTCAGCTTAACAAAACTTACATTTTCAGTCCCTTTCCCAAGTGTGTTCTCACAAAAGTATCTTGTGACAACTTTTTGCTGAATGTTAAATGCTGCCTAAAAGTCAATCAGGGCCTATAACACACCATCTGTAATTAATTAAAACCATTTAAAATTAGAAAAGTTATGACTTTTTGAACAGTGCTGGGCCAACCCACCCTCAGTGGTTGCTGGGCTGGAACTCCCAGAGCCAGAGCCACGAGGGCTGACATCCCTCTCCTCCTTCTCAAAGGCTTCCACCCCTCCCTTTCCTTCTTCTCAGAGGCTTCCACTCCTCCCTCTTCTCTTTCTCAAAGGCTTCCACCCCTCCCTTTCCTTCTTGTCAAAGATTGTTTGACTCCATGATTCCATAAATCTCTCACTCCATAGTTGTAGGATTCCATGATTCTATGATTCCATGATTGTTTGATTCTCTTATTCTGTGATTGCCTGGGTCTCTGATTCCATGATTCTGTGTAGCAGGACACAGCTCTGGAGTGTCCCCCTTTGCCAGCAGCTCCTGCTGTTGTCACTCTGGATGCTCAGAGGACTCATTTCCAACAACTTTATTCTCTGTTTCAATCCAAAATAACTCGAAGAAAACGAGCTGTGAAAGTCAGAGGAGACTTTCCTGGAGCTGGGAATAAAAATCCCTGATTGTGACAACTCTGACTGGTGATGTTTGCATCTCAAAACCTGCAGCTGGAGGTCAAAGTCTCTGCTCACTCCAGGGATGGAAACATTTCTCATGAATCATTAAGGCTGGAAAAGACCTCCAAGGTCATCAAGTCCAACCTGATGCCAAAGTAAAGATCCAGCAAACAGGGGGAACACAAAGAGATCCATAAATTTGATGGAGATTATTATTAAAATGGAAGTCTGGAGAGGAAAGCTTGGATATTGGAGATGGGCTCAAGCCCTGATGTCTGGAATGGGATTTCAGGATCCCCTGAACTGATGGATAACAAAAAAACCATTAATTTAAGCCTTGATTGGAAATGCTCCCCAACTGCAAAGAATGGGGGCATTGGGTGCCAAGGTGGTTTGAGCAAATTGAATTCTATTTACTGAATTGGAGGCCCCTTTGGGCATAATGAGAACTGAGTTGGCTGTGAGGAGGCAGCAACATTATCCCTCAATCTGCAGGTCAGCGTGGGTGGCTGCATGATGAGGTCCCCTTCCCTTTCAGGATGAACAAGACTTTCAGATCTGACTTAAAATATCCCTGACAATTAAATAAAAAAAGCCTCATTCTTTCAATGTGATGAGCCCAGTGATTCATAAGTGTCCCCTGTCTTTAGATAACTGAGTAAGATAACTAAGAGGAAGGTGTTTCCTAGAAAATTTGATTTTCAGTCTGTAGTGATGAGTATTGAGGGCTGGCACACTTTGAAGAGGTGAGAGGGCACCTTTGGGATGGCAGAACATCCCAGTGGGCACCTGGAAGGTGCCAAAAAGCTGCATCAGGGGGCACATCCCTCTGCCAGAAATCCATCTGTGAGATGCCCATCCTGGGACAGAATCCCAGGAGCAGATGTGTCCAAGGGGTCAGCTCAGGGTCCTGCTGGATGGTCCCAGGAATCAGCTCAGCTGCCTGAGGAGAAGATCCTCCTGGATTGTTCAAGGAATCAGCTCAGTCCCTGAGGAGAAGATCCTCCTGGATTGTCCAAGGAATCAGCTCAGTCCCTGAGGAGAAGATCCTCCTGGATTGTCCAAGGGATCAGCTCAGGGTCCTGCTGGATTGTCCAAGGCCCTGCTGGATTGTCCAAGGAATCAGCTCAGGTCCTTGAGGAGAAGGTCCTGCTGGATTGTCCAAGGAATCAGCTCAGGGTCCTGCTGGATTGTCCAAGGAATCAGCTCAGGGTCCTGCTGGATTGTTCAAGGAATCAGCTCAGGGTCCTGCTGGATTGTCCATGGAATCAGCTCAGGATCCTGCTGGATTGTCCAAGGAATCAGCTCAGCTCCCTGAGGAGGAGGTCCTGCTGGATCTCTGAAATCCATCAGGGCCAAAGCAGAACCCTGGTCTGATGTTTGGCAAAGCTCTTTCCACACAGCTCAGGGGAAAAGGAAAGCAGTTAATGGCTTTAATTAGCAATCTTTTCATGTCTTGCCCTCGTTGCCCACGAGGAGCTGAGCAGAGAAGATGCTCTTCCCTCTGCACAGATTGCAGAGGCACAAAGTGTCTGCAGCCACCCATGGCAGTGGGTCAACCCCTCTCTGTGCCACACACTGGACAGAAACGCCCCCTTTTTCCTGCCAAAATAGACCTGGGAATGTGTTTTAAGCCTGTCCTGTCTGGCCACAGAATCACAGAATGTTCTGAGTTGGAAGGGACCCACAAGGATCAAACCTTGGCATTGTTTGGCCCACCCTGGCAGAGCCTGTGCCTGGGCACATGAGCTGTAACTGTGACCAATCTTCTCACCCAGGCAGAGCTTGCAGTTGGTTTGGGGACATGACTGGATGGATGAGATAAAGTTTAATTAAATTAGTCTGATTCTTGAGCTTGATAGATGCTTCAGTTTTAACAGTTCCCTGCAAACATAAGACCATGGAAGATCTGAGCAGGTTTGGGGTGCTGAGGGGTGTGGCCTTATTGTCCCCAACCTCGTGGGGCAGGTGGGATGTCAGTGATGTCAGTGATGGCCACGGGATGGGGATGGCCAAGGAATGAGGTCACTTGCTCAAAAACTCCTGTCCCAACCTCGTTGAAACAACTGAAACCCCTGGGGTTGTCAGACTGAGGGGCACCCAACCAACCCAGTACTTTGGGGGTGTTGGAGGGAAGGGTCTGCTGGGTCTGGTTTTGCAGAAGTTCCTCAGCTCTCCAGGGTGGGAAGGGTGGGAAGGACTCACGTCAAGGAAGGTCACACAATCCCAGATTGTGCCAAGTTGGGAGACACCACAAGGTCTCCAATGTCACCCCCTGTGCCCCAGAGGATCACCCAAACCCTCCTGGAGCTCTGGCAGCCTTGGGGCTGTGCCCTCTGCCCTGGGGAGCCTGGGCAGTGCCCACCACCCTCTGGCAAGATCTCAGTGATGCAGAGGGCACGTCTCGGGCACTTAACCCCAGTTGTCACCACTTTGGCAGCATCACAGGCAAAACCTCCTTCCTGCAGAGGACATTTCCCCAAGTTCTGGACCACTGTGTTGACTCAGTGCCAGGACACCCTGTTTTATTCCCACTCCTTCTCCCCACGGAGCTCTTGCTGTCCTCAAATGTTCTCATGCTGATCAGCTCTCTTGCATCAGGAGCTTTCAGCACAGACAGTGTGGTGTCAGTGCTGGCCATGTGCATCTTCCCTCCCCATCTGCTTCTCAGTTGCATCTGAAACCCTTCAGAGCAGAAACCTCCTCCTCATCAAATCAGCCAGGATGGAACAGAGAGCAGTGGGGCACCTTCTCCCCATGTGTTGCTCCACATTGCCCAAGAATTGAGGATTATTGCAAATATGTGTGTTTATCTGTTTGTTTTATTGATTTCCTCACCCAGCAGAGCAGCAGAGGTTGGTGCTCTGTGAATGGGTCTTGCCTGTTGGAAAGGGAATTGTCTTCAGCATCCCCCCAGGACCATGAGCAGCAGGAAATGCTGAAGGACATTCTGAAGTCACCAGAAGTGACTGCAGTTGGACCAAGGGTTGGACTTGATGATCTTGGAGGTCTTTTCCAACCCAATCAATTCTATGATGACATAGAAAGGAGCAGCTGTTGGACAGTGCTGGCATTGCACACCCCAAACCCAGCACTTCTGCCCCTTCCACGCCCCTTCACTGGGACCAGAAGGTGCAGGGCCAGCTCTTCCCATTTCCCAGGAGAATCATGGACTGTCCTGAGCTGGAAGGGACACACCAGGATCATCCTGGCCCTGCACAGACACCCCAACAATCCCACCCCATCCCTGTTCAAACCCTCCTGGAGCTCTGGCAGCCTCGGGGCTGTGCCCACTGCCCTGGGGAGCCTGGGCAGTGCCCACCACCCTCTGAGGGCAGAACCTTTTCCTAAAATCCAACCTTTGGCAGCACAGGAAGGATTTGCCCCTTTGCCTCATTCCCAGTGAGACACCCAGGCAGCATTTCCTCCCTTTTCCAATGTCGTTTTCTGGGTAAAGAAATATTTCCTGCTCTGGGATTGGATTGTTTCCCCTCTCCTGCTCCTGGAGGGTGGGCACCACGCCTTGGTGTCTTAGTTTGAGGGAAAACCCAAAATGTTTACCCAAAAGCAGAGGAGAGGATTCCTCCACAATAATCATGTCACTCTTTATTAAATTTAAGAAAAAGGAACTTTAATTAGAAAATGGAGATAAGAAGGATCACTGTTCTTAACTACTATATATACATATATATGTAGATATGGATATAACTGCAAACAGAGCAGAGCAAACCACTCCCCCAGCACCAAAGGTAAAACCAAAAGAGAACAACCCCCAAAGGGTGGGTTCCTCCTGGAGCAGCTCTATTATGGACAGTGTCAGTGTCACACCTGGGCTGGCTGAGAGGGGAATTCTCAGTCTTGTCCCAGCCAGGCAGAGACGAGTGGGGAGCACTCACTGAACTCTCTCTCTCTCTTTGTCCTCTGTCCCAAATGAAGAAGGAAAAACTGGGAGTGGAGGAAATGGTGATAATTCCCAGGAATCTCCTTGCAGTCCAAATCAATCCCCAGGAAGAGGGAAAAAAAGCTCTGCAGTGTCCTGAAGCAGCCGTGACTCTCCTTTCTCCTCTCTCTCTCCGAAGCTCAGGGGGCCCAGAGATGGAGGGGGAAAAGCAAAGAGCAGAACCAGAAAAGGAGCTCTCACCAGCAGCCGTGGCTCCTTTTCTGCAGCTGCCCAAAGGAAAAAACCCCAAAAGTCAAACCAGCACACAGGGAATGAAGAAAGAAAAACCTCTCCCCACCCCCAGTGCTGGGGTTCTGTTTTCTCACCCACCCAACCATTAAGCTTAAATCTAAAAGCCATCAGCCATCTTTTGTCTTCACTCCTGGGACTCCAAGCCTAATCCTTTTGTGTCGGTATGGTGAGAATAATTCTCTGAGGGGGCTTCTCCCAACACCACCTTGCTGTGTTTGAGTCTTTAACACTTGGCCTCTGCCTCCAGCCAGTCCCTCAGAGCTCCCTCTCATCACTGCAGAGGGTGTTAAACCACTCCTGAGAAGGAGAGCAAAGCAGACACGTGGTCTCCTCTCTGCCCCAATGCCCCCCTTGGCCTTGGCCATGGACTCTCCCATGGGGGGACCTGCTCCATCCTCCCCAGGCCCCACTGGAAACCATTCAGCTGCTTTGCTTTGCTCTTTGGGTGCTTTTTTTCCCTACAGCTTTGGCTGACATTCCCTCAATCTTTCATTTATTGTTGTGTGGCTGAAGTGAGGAGTTCTCAGAAGGGTTGCCAAGCAGGGAAGCAGCTTCAGATAACAACAAAAGCCACTCAAACAACCCCCTCCCCCTTGTCAAACCCAAGCCCTCATTTCCTTGCAGACACACTGAAAATACAAAATCAACTCCTTAGCTCAGCATTCAGGTCTGATTTCTTGATTTTATGTTTGGCTTTTGGATCCGTAACATCCATTTTCCACTTTTATAACACCCAACCACAACAAAAAAATGGCTTCACAATCCACTCCAATTTTGTCCTCAATGATTTGCAGTCCAGGAAAACTCATCAACAAAACCTCTGGAGGCTCAGATGCCGCATGTGCCTCCAGCCTGATGTGGCACACGGGGGGAATCTCAGCCCTCCCACCCTGACCTGGAGCTGGAGGGAGTCACTAAAACTGCAGTGGAGAAGTTGCCCCTGGCTGAGTGAAGATAAAGCTTTGCCCCACAAGCTGCTTTCTTTTCTCCCTTCCATTTGCAGTGGGAGATCTCACACTCAGTCAAAAGTATTAAATAGGAGTTTTGCAAAGTGGGATTGACAGGAAATCCCACCAACTTGGAGGCTTTGGGACCAAAGTGACAAAATAACACCCTGTGACAAACTGATGGGTTCCCATCAAGGATCTCTGTTACCCATTCATATCTAAATTTCCAGGGATAACTAGACAAAAAATATCAGGACTTGTCAGGTTTTCCTGTTGTTGACAACACAAGTCAATCCCACCAGGCATTACCATGCAGGAAAAGGGCACAATTCTCCAGAATTGGCTTAACAGTTTCTGGATTCAGGGAATAATGAAATGTAGCTCAGAACACCGAGAAGATCTCAGTGGAATCCACGTGTGCTTTCAAGGTCAAGCCTTGTGCTCTTGGCCTGTCAAAACAGCACTGAAATAACTCATTCCCTTGAGAGGCTGCTCTTGCCTGGCATCTGTTGGCATCCAAGTTGTCTCTGTGTGAGAATTGCTGCCCAGGATGATGCTGAGCCTCACTCAGGCACTGGGGGGGGGCTCTTAGTTCTGTTTTTTCGACCCCAAATCCATCTCAGCAGGTGCCAGAACAGGATCATGGAATCCTTGAAGGGTTTGGGCCGGAAGGGACCATAAAGACCATCTGGTTCATGGCTATTTGAAATGAACTCAGAGCAGCTTCTTCAAGATCAGTCTCACTTTCTCTTCGGCAACCATGTGGTCTCTTTTCTTCTTGAAGTCCCACCAGGCAAGTTGACATCCAAAGGCAGCAGTTGGGGCACTTGGCACCATCAGGTACAGCAGGTGCCAAGCTGAGAGATCAGTAATTCTGGCCAGAAACTGAGGTTAGAGACAGTCCTGGTGCTCTCAAACCCAGCAGGAGCCTCAGAGCAGTTTCCCCTTCATGAGGCACCTCCAGAGGGAGTGGAGACACGCAGAGAAGGTTGGAATCCTGGCTCCTTCCTCACTGCCTGTGTTAGATCAAGGTTCAAATTGCTTCCTTGTGCTGCACCTATTTCCATTTGGCTGCTGCCCAGACCTTTGGATCCATCAGCTTTTCCTCCAGTGGTGACTGACCGTGTTGAGAATCAATAAACACTTCCCTGTGTTGAGCAGGAGAGGGTGGAGGACACTGATGCTTTTCCACCTTAAAAAAACCTGCAGAACTCCAATTCCAGTCACAGGAGCAGGTGTTGGAGCAAGGGAAGGGAGCAGGACACCAGCTGGGCCCTGGGGCTTTCAGGGGGGTGTTCACAAGGCTGCTGAGCACAGGCTGGACCAGAACGTGGATTGAGGTCCTCTCCATGCCAACCCAGAGGGTTCTCCTGCAGGTTTGCTCTCCAGTGGAAGGTGTGAGCTGGTGAGCAACCTGCCTGTGGGGTGAAGGGGGGCTGGTTGTCCTCTCTGGAGGTGTTTGATGGTGGCCAGGCTGCTTCCTGGAGTGAGACCCTGCAGTGGAAGGTGTTACTCTGTGGTTGTAGCTCCCAGCTGTTAATTTAGGCACAGTGGATGTACCACCTCTGGTTTACAGCTGTGGTTAGTGCTGGTCCAGGACCTGCAGAGCACTGGAGTGTCTGTTCTGTGCTTTGGAGGACCTTTCTTTACCATCCTCAAGTAGCAGAAGTGGCTCAGTGAGACTCTTGAGAGACCACTGGGGGATGATTCTCCTTCTTTCTGGCCTGGCAGTGAGTCTTGGCAGGGGTTTCCTCTCCAGGGCTGTTGGGAGCTTCCCAACAACCTGAGTCCCACACAGATTTTTGCTGCAATGGCTCATTGGGAGCTTGCAGTCAACTGGGAGAGGTTTCAGGAGGCAGCTAAGTGCCTTTAGCTGCCACCACTTTTCTATGTGGGTGCCAGGGGGCTCCTGAAGAGGGACACAGAGCCTTTTTTCCTCCCTGGTGTTCAGCAGTTGTTGGAAGTTCTGCCCTTTGGTTCAGCTGTTGCCATTCTGGGTCAAACCAGAAGTTGTTCTGAGCCCCACACATGGACCAAAAGGCTCTTTCTGCTCCCCAGAATTCACCTGTAGTTTGACAGGAAGGTTCTCAACCCCCAGCCTTGACTTGGATAGACACTGAGTGGTCCTTCATGGTCAAAAGCTGGAGTTGTTGGCACTGGAGGCCACTCAAGGCAGCAGATGATGAGTTGTCTCTTTGAGCAGAGCTCAAACTCTCGGCACCACCATCGAGTTGTTGCTTGGATATAAAGCCCAGAGTTTCTGGCAAGGGCAGCACAGAGACACCAAGGCAGGTGCTGGGCCTGGATCTCTCCTTGGGAGGTGCTTTTGCAACCAGCAGAGTTGTGGCACCTCATTTCAAGCCATCCTGGTGGCTTCACTGTCTTCTCCCATCCCTGGGAACAACATTAAGCACAGCTTAGACTGATCATCACCATTCCAGGGGTATGACCATCCCAACTGGAGCCTTCAGTGCCACCAGTCACAGGCAGCAACTGGGTCAGGATGTGGGAAACACCTCTGGATGCTACAAGGGCAGCAGAAGTCCCCAACTTCCATGAGAAGAACAAGCAAACATGGAGTGACACCCAACCTTTTCCACCCTGGGCATCTCTGGAGCTCTGAGCTGGCTGGTACCACTGAGGAATGAGATCTCCAAGGTATTTTTAACAGGCAGAGCTGTGGGAATGGCAGCACAGCCCTCAGGAGCAGTGAAAACAGCAAGTGGAAAGCTTGGGAAGGTTGAGGAGGGAACGGGGGGAAAGCACAGCTTGGATGTCGTTGGGTTCTGCTCCAAAGCATCTTGGAAGGAGGATGGTGGGATGGGAGAAGAAGAAGAAGAAGGAGGAAGTTCATGAATTCCAGGTGGTGCTTTCTCAAGAGGGAAACTTGGGGTGGAGAAAAGATGACTGGGGAGTGATAGAATTTGGGAAAGCGATGGGTGGATCTGAGAAGGGCTCAAGTGAAATGAGAGGAGACAGTTTCAGAGCAAGCAAAAGGAGAAGGTTTCTCCTGCAGGGTGTGAAATTTCTTGATAGCACAAGTTTTACGTGTTAGAAGTTTGCAGAACTCCCAGAAATAACTTGGCAAATTATTCACTCAAGGTCTCTCTTCTTCCATCTTGCAATAAAAAGGTGGGATTTTTCTCCTGGCATCTCCTTTTGTCCATGCACATGTCCCTCCACAGATTGTTACACCCACCTGGAGGGCACCTCCTTCCCAAAGAAAGAGGTGGCACTTTGGGGAATAATAAAAGCAACAGCATAAAGAGTTGGAATGTGGCCACCCACAGAATGGCCAAAGCCACCTGAGATAACCAACAAATGAAATATTTCTTGATGTCTGAAGGCAACATGATGGTCTGACTCGGTGATGTTGCTTGGAGTGACACTTTGGATCCCCAGAAGACTCAGAAAACCCGAGCTCTGCTACAAATCCCTTTCTTCCTCACCCCCCTTTGTCACCTGTGGGGTTATTTCAGAGGTGTTTGCACAAAACCACCCGATTTATAATTAGCAGGTGCTCACACAGCAAACTATTAGAAAGCAATTAGCTCAAGGAAATTTATCCAAGCTGCTGACAGAGCTGGTCCAAGGAATGTTAAACCTGCTCTTGATGGAGGTAAGTCAGATTTCCAGAGCCTGCTGGGGCCAATCTGAGTTTTTATAAACTCCTCAGGACTCTCCCATGATCCATAATTATAGGAAACCTTCGTTAGTGCTCATTAAGACCTGCTGACAGCAACACCTTTCCCAGGGATGCTCTTTGCTGCCTTTTCCAGGCTGTGTGGCTGTTTCCAGGCTCTGAGAGCAGCAGGTTCCAACATCCTGAGCAGCTCATTTATATCCATTCCTTTATTAATTGACATAATGTATGAATTCGAAATTGGGTTTTATTCCTTCTCGCTGCAGATTATGTTGACTTGTCAACTCTAATAACTCCTCTCTTCCCAAATCAGTTGCAAATTATGCATGAATGCTGTGAGCTGCTCCAAATGATAGTTTACAATGCCTCCTTTTTAATTACATTCCCTTCTGATGTGCATTGGAACCCCCCAGGAGCACCCCCAGAGCACTTTGCTGTGGGCTCAGCTCCCTCCTGAGCTCCCTGAGCAGGAGCTGCTTCAGCTGAACTCACCTCTCTGCAGCCCTTGGAGAAATCCCAACTCCCTTCCCAGCTTTTCCCTTGGAGAAATCACAGCAAGATCAAACCCCTCTGAACAGGCTGTGCAGAGGGAAAGAAAATGTTTCCTACAGAAAGGGGTGGGGTCTGTTGTCACCCACATGTAAATTTTATTCAATCAACCATGATGGAAAAAGAACACCCCACAGACATGACAAAAAAATAGAGGCTGGGTGGTGGTGACAAACAGGCAGCTCAAAACTGAACCTTGTTGTGGGTATTGTCTCCAAATCTCCTGAGCAGCCTTTGGAAACTGCTGCATAGCCAGGAAGGCAAAGAGCAATTATTTTCTTTCAAATAAAATCAGATAATGATCAACAGCTTCCCCAGGAGGGGCAGAGGAGGGGCAGGCACTGAGCTCTGCTCTGGGGGACCAGGGACAGCACCCAGGGAATGGCTGGAGCTG
>JAWWEV010000452.1:0-11334 GCA_035583235.1 Hafferia zeledoni | reverse complement strand
TCAGGTTCCCTGGGCCCAAATAAAGCACCACATAAACAGACACTCTGTCCGTTTGTGTTTTCGTTCCGGGCAACATCTGTACTGCCCTGAACATGAGAAGAGCAGACTTCAGGTTGCTTAGAGAAACATTGAGAAAGGTCCCGTGGGAAAATGCTTTTCAAGATATTGGAGTCTGTCAGTGCTGGTCACTTTTTAAGCACCATCTCCTAAGGACAGAGGAGCCTGTGATTCCAAAATGTTGGAAGTCAAGTAGGCAAGACAGAAGGCAAGTTTAGCTGAGCAGGGATCTTCTGGAGTTGATAAAAAAAGGTGTATGGCCAGTGTCAGGTGATGTGAGAGGATTACAGACATGCTACTTGCCACTGCAGGGAGAAAATTTGTGTGGTCAAAGCTCAGCTAGAGTTGCAGCTGGACAAGAATGGAGGGGACAATAATAAGTGGTTTTGAATTATATTAATAGCAAAAAGCAGTGCAGAAATTACATCAGCCCATTACAGGATGAGGGTGGTCATCTTACAAACAGGGACAGAGACAAGGCAGAGGTGTTTAATAAATTCTTTGCCAGTCCAAAGTTTTACTGGCACTTTTCTTCCTGTCAAGAGACAACAATAAACTTGATCACTTTGTAGTCACTGTGGATAAGACAGAAGCAATTGCCACTTCATTCATGAGACTTTCTCAGTTAACAAGCAACAAATCAAGGAGGGCACCTTTCCAAGTTCGCTTCCTTAGTACTGCAACAAGAAGTTGTTGTCCAGGTGTTTGTAATCTTCTGGACTTGTTTGTGCCAGCTTGTGTGGTATTTCCAATTAACATGCAGCAAGTTGAAGTCCCTCATAAGGACAAGGACAGTTGATTTTGAGGTGTCTCTTAGTTCCTCAAAGAATAATTCATTGGTGTCATTGTCCTGGCTAGCTCGTCTACAGTAGACTCCCACCATAACAACCAGATTATTTGTTTATCCTTCAGTCCTTACCCAGAGGCTCCCAAATGTGCCATGCCAACTGTAAACTCCATACATTCCAGCTCCTCCACTACATACAACATCACTCCCCTCTCTGTTCTTCTCTACCTATCCTTCCTGAAGAGCCTGTAACTGTCCAACAAGCCACAACACTCACAGGACTTATCACACTAGAATTTACTTATGCCAGTGATGTCATATCTCTGGCACTGGACGAAAGCTTTGACCTTCTCTTGCTCATTCCTTATGATGCACATGTTGGTGTAGGAACAAACCATTTCAAATGTGGTTCATTGTAGTCAACACCTCCTGGAGCAGATTGAAGAATCCCACCAGCACTCAGTTTCTCAAACTCTGGAGTGATGTCCTGTTGCTTTTCAGTGTTACGCCTGGTTTTGTCCCTCTCCCCCTTCCAAAGTAGTGTAAAGCTCTATCAATGAGCCCTGATAGCTCCTCTCTTAGAATCCCTTTCCCGCTCTGAGAAAAGTGCATCCTGGCAGGTGTCAGTAGCCCAGATGTTGAATAGACCATCCCATGGTCAAAAACCTGGAAATTTTTCTGATGACATCAGCCTTGGAACCTCTGATGAGTCTGCTCATTGCTTTTGAAATTCTTCCTTGCTGGAAGGATCAAGAAAGGATTAGGGAAACCACTAGCTGTGCTCCTGATCCTTCAACCAATCATCCCAAGGTGATGATTCCATACTGAATTAGCTTATTTTTTGAAAAAGAAACTTAATTATTTTGAACTTTCCTTGTTGACAGGATGTTACTCCCTAAATGAAGTTTCTTTTTAGCTTTTTTCTCATCTGAGACTTATTATGTGTCTTTTCCTCTTGCAGACAGTAATACTTTGGATTGGTTTAATAACAGTAATTAGCTCCTACAACGTGATGGAATCATTTTGTTCAAGCCAGAAGAGAGTCAGGAGATACAATTTCCCTGCTAGACTACTAGTTTGGTGGGAAATTATTAAATCTCTGTGTTGTATTTTCTGTAGTATGTAGACATGATGTTAATGGCTGGAGTATTACAAGGCTTAATTAATTGCACTTGAGATCCTCTGGTGAAAGAGGCTCCAAAAGTACTGTTATCTGAATAAGTATTTTGAGTCTAGTTTTGTAATTCTCTGGAAAACAATTAAATTATTAGGGTTGGTAAAAGGTGAGAATTTAATTTCATTGTTAACAGTCAAGCTCCTAAAGTTTGTTTCTCTTCTGCACTGGAGTATACCTCAAAATTTCAAAGCATTTTCACAAGCAAAAATTACGTTGTGACATCAATTTCTGGGTAAAATATTCAGATCTTCAATTTCATCCTCTCTCAACAGAAATAACTGTCTGACCTAGGATGCTATGAAACCTTTTCCAACAAAAACTCCATAGATCTAATCTAATGTCTTTCATACACTTCAGCTTGGACAATCAGGATATTTTCATAAAAATATATTTTGAAAATGCTGCAATCAGATTTACTGATTTAAATATCCTACTTTTTATGTACCTGTACACATTCCCAAAGAAGTCACAGTCTAAGGTTATTAAATTTTAACTTCCATACCCACTTTTAATTTTGCTTATAGCAATCTCACCATAAATAAATCACATGCAGAATGTCATAATATTCCTATTGGTATGCGATAATAATACTTGAAAGTCCATAGCTAGATACCTTCTGTAATTGTTTAAAAAGTAAATTAGAACAACCATTCTGTACAGTGCATGTGAAAATTGTTTTAATGCCCACAACATATTGTGGCACCTGGCAACAGAGTACTGAGCAGTGAGCAAGTGAACAGGTTCTATTCTGACTTGAGAGGGATACATGCAACCAAAATTCCAATTTCATGTGCAGGGTTTTCTTGGCAACAGTATGCAAACAATGGGAAAAAAAAGAGTCCAAATTCATAACTTCCAGGTTGAATTTTTGAGGCTAAAAAATATATACACTGGAAGTCTCTTAGATCAAATAAAAAAAGGTAGTAGATTTCTCATTAGAAAGTGATTTAATTGTGAGTTAATAATTTTTGTTGAAGGTGTCCCAGAACAGCAACAGTGGTTTTTATATTCTTCCCAACTTATCTTCACAGCCAGTGGAAGCTGGTTTGACAAAAAAAAAAAAAAAAAAAAAAAGAAAAGAAATTCTGATGTCCAGAGACCTCATATCTAACACTGGT
Source organism: Hafferia zeledoni (assembly GCA_035583235.1). Lineage (NCBI taxonomy): Eukaryota > Metazoa > Chordata > Aves > Passeriformes > Thamnophilidae > Hafferia > Hafferia zeledoni. Next base: position 8,195 of record JAWWEV010000452.1, on the reverse strand, counting down.
GAAAGTTTCTATTAATGTTCTACAGGATTCCCAAAGATTGGCTGTGTCAGCAAGTATATCTGTCTTAGGATGTAGGCTGTACTACAAAAAAATTCTGATGGTGCTTGCTTATTGTATTACACAGCCTCAGCATTTGGGTTTCAAACATCAGGTGATAATTACTGCTTGCTGTCTTTTAATGTAGCTGCAGTTAGGAGACTATATCCCCTATTATTGTGGGAGGGGATTTTTCAGAAATATTTGAACGTTTGATGATTCTGATAGTAGATAAAGCATTGGCTGGAACTAAAAATTTAGAACACAAACAATATGGTGATAATACGATTACTTGCATGAGAGTGGAAGACTGCAGGTCTACAATATATTGAACCTGCTTACTAAAAGCTAGCTCAAGAAAGGCAAGTAGGGAGGTAGAAGAAACTAGGACTTGGTCCCAGTATTATGGGAGCATTGAAGGATATTACTACGTCTTTTGAAACCTGTTAAATAGGGGTGTGGACTTAGCTTAGCTGACACCATGCTCACTAGCCTGAAAGTGTGCATGAAAACATGAAGGCAAATTGGTGTGTAAATCTATATATGAAAACAGATCTGTACATTTTTTCATTTGTTCCAGAAAACCAGGAGTGGTATGGAATTTAATTACTTACCTCAGGGTTTTTTTTATTTTTTATTTTTCATTTTTATAGATTTTAGAAGTAATTGTAGTGAATGTAGATTTTAGTGAACCAGTGTTTCTAGTAGCTTAGCTTCAGTGTTTAGGCATACCAACCCTATCCCATATCAATCCCTCAAAATTCCATTAGATGTTTAGTCTCCTTTTCAAGGTAGAATTGCTAAAAACACCTCAAGGCCTGCACCATGAAACATAAACATAAGCAGAGTGACCTCCAACTTCAGTGTTTAGGCATACCAACCCTATCCCATATCAATCCCCCAAAATTCCATTAGATGTTTAGTCTCCTTTTCAAGGTAGAATTGCTAAAAACACCTCGAGGCCTGCACCATGAAACATAAACATAAGCAGAGTGACCTCCAAGCCCAGAATGCTGGAAAGGCTCCAAGGATCCCTGCATGCTGCAAGGAAGATGGAGATGATGAAATAAGGGTCCCAGACTCCAGACTCCCCCAGACTCATCTCCTGGTGGGGGGCACCACGGAGTGGGACGGGGAAGAACCGAAGGATGAATGAAAGAGGATTGGATGGACATTGTTATAAAAACCATGGAATCAACATTCAGGTACATGTGTCTATATGTATTCATGTAGGTCTCAGGCCTGGAATTAAAGGACCTACCCTCTTTATCTTACCTCATATATTAAGTTTGCTGGAGTCCTGTCTCTTAAGCAGTCTCTTAAGGCAAGAACCTGTTTGTCAATATGTGACTCTGGGAAGTGTGACATATATTTTTTCTTAAAGACTGCAGCCAAAACACTAAGTTAAAATCACCATGTAAATAAAATCAACAGCTACTTTCCATACATTTCAAAATACTGTGCCTGAAACCAAGATACATCCCACATAGCTGCCACTCAGGACTGACTGCACGTGTGATTCTGTGACTCTTTATCTGCTTCCCAAACCCCAGAACTCACTGGGGCTTGGATGGAGACTCAAGCTTAGAGGTGTTGGCAGTTGAACAGCTGTCATGCTCTTCCAGTCTTTCCCAGTAGTCTGAGAGACAGAAATATATCAGTCCTAGTCAGATTTACACCTTCATAGGAGTCCCTGAAAAAGTACCTATCAGAAAGAACTGTATTTTCCAGTCTCTCTGCCTCTCTCATGCAGAGGAGGAGAAACATATCACTATATTTGCCCTGAGGAAATTATTTCTCAAAATAATCAAGTTGACAAATATTTCTGAAAAAAGTTCAGGAATTTCTTCTGAGCTACTCTTATACCCTAAAGAAGATAAATAATTCAGCTGATGAGGCAGCAGAAGTTTCTGGCAGATCTGTGACAAAGAGTTCAGATTCTCATTAAATTTATTAGTCCTTCAGGGTCTCATTATGCTTTTCTTTACCAATATGGGTCTGGTAGAAATTCGCTGACTAACCTCAGCTACCTCTGACTTGTGAGAGGGATAAAAACTGAGGGTGGCAACATGGCACCAAGCACTGGGCTTCAGACTGAGCACTGGGACCACTTGTAAATACTAGAGGTTTAGCTAACAGAAGAGGAAAACTATGGTGGCCAGAATGTGATTGTGTTATTTGTTTGTGTAACTAAAGCTTAATTTAATGGCATTAGAATCTTTCTATATGGTGTGATTCTCAATGTGGGGCTAGGTGCAGAGGTTTTAGGAGCAGCACATGCATACTAGGGGTAATGTTGGGCTGAATGTCTGCTCTGAGAAGGCACCATAGTGGTTGTCATAATACCTTATAGGAAAAGACTACTCTGCCCAAGTCACGGGGTGCCAAATAGTACTTAAAATATTGGATACTGCATTAATGGAAAAATCTGTTAATCTGTGACTAGGGAAGATCAGATGCAAAATGGCCTTTACCTTTAATACGTTTCACTCACAGAGAAGCAGCTGAAATTTTGTGAAATATTTTGGGGTGTGGAATAGACCGCTTTGATTTTCTGACTGTTTAATTGAATGATAGAGGGTAAAACACATCAGAGCTCTAGACTCAGAAAAGGCTCCAGAAAGAGGAGGTAGGTCCCTGTGCCCAGGCCTGGAGGCATTGGAGGTGTTGTGCTGACAAGACCTTCACAGAGATTTGGCAGAGAGCAGAGCCTGAACAGCCAACTTCCCACAAAGAGAGACAGGTGGAGACTATGGCTGACTGTGAGGCACAAAAAATGCTTATAAAGGGGAATGCTGTAAGTGTGTCACTTCTGGCAACAGGACAGCTGCTGGTCAGCCTGCAGATCTGCAGCTGCATAGCAGGCATAGGATTTGATGGCAGGTGAGGGGTACATATGAAGCACTGAGGCCTGAACAAGACTTGACCTCGAGATGAACCTTCCAACTGAATATTTAATCATGTATCTGCTTATTAGCCAAAATTCTACATAATTAGTAGAGATTTGTATTTGTTATTAATGTATTTATCTTTTTGTATTTAGAGACTACTGAAGGACATGGACGTAGATGGCTGGCCATATTTGACTGTAGTTGGTTCAAATTGACTCCCTGATTTTCCTCTGAACCCTGGACAGGCTTTGGGTTAAAACCAAGGAGAAAAGAAAGGCAGGTATTTTCCACATTAAATAAGTGACGTAAGCTTGTTTGTCTGCCAGTATAAAAGCTGAGCCTTTCCCACAGTGAAGACCCACCAGAGGACACACTGCGCAGGATGTCCCAGTCACTGGGAAAGGTTCTTCCAACTCTTTGCTGTGCTCGGGGCTCCCCAGCTGATGTGCAGGCCTGGATGATAATAATGTGTTAAAGGGTGTGTTGGTTTGAGCCGGCAAAATGCCAACTGCCCAATACAGAGTCAGAGCCTTCCTCCCCCTGCTGAGAAAAGGCAAAGAAGGGGGAAACACAACCCCCCCACCCGCCAAAACAGATTTATATATTTATACAGAAAAGAAAAAAAATTTAAAGACTACAATATAACACACACCTACACAAGTTAGAAATAACAAACCATAATTCCCCACTCCCCATCAAACACAAATCACATTATTATAGCTACAAATCACCTAAGAGAACTCAATCCCCTGAGGGACAGACCTAAGCAGAGGGAAGACTAAGAAGAAATATTTTACTCTCCTAAGATTTCATAGCAGCAAGTGGCAGTAAGGCCTGGTCCAGGAGAACAACACAATACGTCTTTCCCAGACAAGCAGCCATGAGGAACTGAGAGAATTCCTCCTACTCTACTGTATTTATATTTGACCATTGGCCAGCAGCAGTCAGCTGCCAGCTGGCCTCACCCAGCCCAAGTCAGCTGATAATCTAAGGCCCACTGAAAACTAAAGCCTAAATTTAGGCCTTGCTAAGCCCATAACAAGGGGTAACTGGCAATGTATCTTTCTTAATCACTGTGGACATTGTTTGCAGTAATGATTATGTGCATTACTAAGCTTATCCTTTTATAATCCCCTACTTTTGTAATTCTTTGCTGTTTTGCACTATAGTAAATTTACACACTTATTCTTTAAAGTTGGTATCTATGTTTCTGGTGCAGGCCCTTGTCCCCTAGCAAAACAACATGACAGTAAAGCATTTCCTTCTATATTCACACAATCAAGAGAAGGTGTATTTTTTAACAATTTGCTTAGTAATTGAAATGCAAGAAATGCTATGGCAATACTTAAATAAACAATAAGAAGTTGCAAACAGAGGAATTGCAATATTATAGGCAAGACAAATAGTCAAATCTTAAGCTAGGTGTCCTACTTTAAGGGAAACCAAAGTGTTTACCAAGACCAGAGGAGAGGATTCTTCCTCAATAACCATGTCACCCCTTATTAAATTTAAAAAAAAATCTTTAATTAGAAAATGTATATAAGAAGGATAACTGTTCTTAACTACTATATATATAGACAGAGAGTGATATAAACAGACCAGAGCAAACTACTCCCCCAGCACCAAAAAAAAACAACCCACAAAATCTGTAGATTCCTCCTGGTGCAATTATATTTATGGACAGTGTCAGTGTCACACCTCGACTGGCTGCGAGGTGAATTCTCAGTCTTTTCCAAGTGAGGCAGAGACAAGGGGGGTGTATGATTCACGTGGGGCAGGATGGAGCCTTTCCTGTGGGGGAGAGAGCAGACTCCCTCTCTCTTTGTCTTTTGTTCAAAGAAGGAAACACTGGTAGTTCCCAGAAATCTCCTTGCAGTCAAAGTTGGTCCCCAGAAAAAAATAAAAAAGGTTTTCAGTGTCCTGAAGCAGCTGTGACTCTCCTCTCTCTCTCCACTCTGTCTCTCTGAAGCTCAGGGTGCCCAGAGACGGAGGGGGGAAGATGAAGAGCAGAGTCAGAAGGAGCTCTCACAAGCTTAACGAATAGTGGCTTGTAGTACTGCAGCTGCCCAAAACAAAGTGCAGCCAGCACACAGGAAAAGACTCTCCCTCTCCCAGATGCCAGGGGTCTGTTCCTCAGCTCTGCCCCACCATTAAGTTGCAATCTAGAGTCATCAAGTACTCCTCTGTTCTTGGTCCTGGCACTTCAACTGAGTAGGGAGAGAAAAACCCCTTGAAGGACTCCTCTCCCCCCCCACCTTTCTTTGTTTGAACCTTTGGCATTAGGTTTAAAATCAAGCTATGTGATAGGCAAGGAGAGTAAGCAGAAGAAGGAATTATGCTTCCTACACAGTGTTTCAACAAAATGCATTTTAAGAATAACCACATCAAAATACCCCATCCAAACATACCCCACTCACCCACTCTGCTACACTGAAGACTCTGTGTTTTCTTCCAGAGCAGTTTGTGTATATAGCCTATCTCTTCCTGTATCAGTGACCAAAATTTCCTACCTTGACTTAAATATTTCTTAAGTACAAAGGAGTACCAGTGGAGCTCATGACAACGATTTGGGGCCTTTCCAAACTGCATATATGGATTTTCCACTGCTAAGAGTGTGAAATATCAAAATATGCCAAGTCACTATCCCAGTGGTAACAAGACAACTTTTAAGTACAATTGGACAGTTTTTGTTGCCCAAAACAAAGGTGGATAGACTTCATTTATCTTCACCAACTAATGTAGACAAGCCAGGGATGCTATTATAGACAACAAGCTTTTTTTATTTCACAGTCTCATAGCCCAGGTAAGGCCATAAGAGTTGAGACTGAAAAAAGAGGCCTCTGTTCTGTTTCCAGTTTTGTCACTAATCTGGTGATATAGATTTGATAGATGGATTACTGAGAGGATAAAGAATTGTCTGAATGGTCACATTAGAAGAACTGTGCTCAGCAGCTCAATGTCCAAGTGGAGATCAGTGACAAGTGGCATTCCTCGGCAATCAGTACTCAGATGGGTACTGTTTAACATCTTTGTCAGTAACATGGACAGCGGGGATGAGTGCAACCCCAGCAAGTTTGTCAATGTCACCAAGCTGTGTGATGTCATTGACATCTTTGAGTGAAGGGATGCCATCCAAAGGGACCTTGACAGACCTGAGACATGGACCCATGTGGACCTCATGAAGTTCAACAAGGTCACATGCAAAGTCCTACACATGGCTTGGGGCAATCCCAAGCATAAATACAGGCAGGGTGGAGGATGGATTCAGAACAGTCCCGAGGAGAAGTACCTGGGGGTGTTGGTGGATGAGAAGCTTGACATGATCCAGCAATGTGTGCTCACAGCACAGAAAGCCACTTCCTGGGCTCAATCAAAAGAGGCACAGCCAGCAGATCAAGGGAAGTAATTCTGCCTCTCTACTCTGCCCTTGTGATATCCCAAGGAATATGTGCAGCTCTAGTGCCCCCAACACAGGAAGGACATGGACCTGTTGGGAGGAGTCCAGAGGAGGGCCACAAAGATGAGAAGGCTGGAGCCCCTCTCCTGTGAAGACAGGCTGATAGAGTTGTGACTGTTCAGTCAGGGGAAGAGGCAGATCTAGGGGGACCTAATAGCAGCCTTTCAGTACTTTTGAGATGTAGCAATGCACTTCTTCCATTGACACAAGCATCTTGAAAGAAAAGCTGGGACTGTACTTGCCAAAGATAAAATTCCAGATGGGGAATAGCAGTCTATAAGACTTTTGATACTGTTAAATACTGAAGCATTGCTAAACATATGTTGATTCCAAGTGACCCATAGATCACGTTACTTAAAAGGATTTATTAAAAAATCATTTTCTTGTGAACTCACATGGATACTGAAGCCATAAAGATGACAATACATATGTACTTGAAGTCTCATTGGGAGATGTCACTTTCATGGCTAATAAAACTTCACATTTTTGTATTAGTTATTTTATCCTAACATTAAAACACATGTCAAATACACCTTCATGTCTGAAGATAGCTGCTATTGCTAGTTGTTCTTTTAAGACAGCATTGACTTCTTCAAAGTTTGATCAAAAACCCAAAGCATTTTACTTGGTTGAGAAAAGGAATACCTGCTTATGCTGAGCTGTACAGTCCTGCAGTCTGGCCAGCCAAGGCACTGACATGGATTTCCACTTTTCCTTATGGCATTATTGTATCTGGGCTGCCAGGCTCCACGAATTCTATAGAACCTATAAACAGAGTGGAGGGGGAGGCAGAAATAGGAAAGGAAAGCAAAAACATGTTTTCTCCTATGAGAGAATGGTGTAAAGGCAGTGCTGTGTCATTGGGCTTTCATCAATACACTTCATGAGCTGAAATAGCAACAAATACTTTGTCAACCTGCCCCACTTTTAATGATGAGTGTCTTTTTGCTGCTAACTCAGAATAAGAAGTCTCAGCAACCCACTGAAGTCAGCTGAAATATCCTCAGGTGTGCAAAGGTCAGCAGAACTCCAGTTTGTCTTACAATGTCACTTAAAAAGATGTTAATTATGCAAATAATTCTGAGTCTTAGTAGTCTGTTTTGTACTATTGCACGTTTACTAATGCACTGAATATTTTGGTTTTATGTGGACTGGCACTATAAAAGAATGAGTCTTTTTTGTTTAGTTGGTTGATTGGTTTTGGTTTTTTATTATTATTATTTGTAACATATTTCTTTTGATGTCTTTCCTTTTTTCTTCCTCTAAGTCTTTCTTAAGCCCTTCTTTTTTCTTCCTTTTTCTGCTCATTCTTTCTAGAAAAGCATTCTGGGTTACTTTGACATATATAGATGAAAAGATGAATGTTCCTGCTAAAAAACACTACTTGTATGTAAAGGTTCTGTTGCTCTTAGTACATTTCTGGGGGCTCAAATCACTGTTTTAAACAAATAATTTATTCCTCTTTGTTTTGTTTAGCATTTCATTTTTAATAAGATACTGTTGCTTTGTGAACATGATGTATCCATGTTTCTTTGAAATTTCTAGCTTACACATTAAAATAGAAAATGTTAGATTGGAGACAAAACACAGAAGCAATCAACAGCCTATGGAGACCAAACATTATCAGGCTTTTGTATCTACAATTTACAGAAGAGGGGCCGTCTTAGTTTGATGAAAACCAAAATGTTTACCAGAACCAGAGGAGAGGATTCCTCCTCAATAACCATGTCACTTCTTATTAAATTTAAGGAAAAGGAACTTTAATTAGACCATGGATATAAGAAGGATAACTGTTCTTTACTACTATATAT
>JAWWEV010000451.1:0-11366 GCA_035583235.1 Hafferia zeledoni | reverse complement strand
AGATGTGGGATGAAGAGCCAGATGTGGGATGAAGAGCCAGATGTGGGATGCAGAGCTTGAGTGGGATGCAGAGCCAGATGTGGGATGAAGAGCCAGATGTGGGATGAAGAGCCAGATGTGGGATGCAGAGCTTGAGTGGGATGCAGAGCCAGCCTGCAGCTCAACCATGTGCCTGCTCGAAGGTGACGGGGAGAAGGGCCCAACTGAAGCCACCAGCCCAAATGCAGACGGGAAACCAAGGTGGGAAGCACATTCAGGGTTTTAAAGTAGATGACGAGGACAATTTGCTCCTTTCTTGAGCTCTTCTGTTCTTGGCTGTTGCCTCAGAGTATGGGAAAGGAGCCTCACAAGTCCAAGGCAGGGGCTTCCAGGTCTGGTTGCACCCAAACTGAAGAAGTTTTTGGTGGGACCCAATTCAGGGCAGCACAAACCACTCCAAAAACTCCATCCCAAGACCCCGCTGCTGTTTTTGGCAGCATTTCATTCCCACCTGGCTCATGCTGCCCAGGACAGTGACGGAAAACCATCCCTGCAAGTGTTCAAAAAACATGTAGATGTGGCATTCTGGGGACATGGGTTAGTGATAAACACTGTGCTGGGTTAGGGGTTGGACTCAGAGATCTTGGAGAGCTTTTCCAACCTTAATGAGCTTTTCCAACCTTAATGATTCCATGTTTCTATGCACCAATGGCACTTCTGCCTGTGGTCCCTGTGCTTCCCAGCACCCAGCCTGTGAAGTGGGCACAAAAAGCTCTCAGCCCTGGCCAGGGCTTCAGAAGAAATGAAAACATTGCTCATGGCTTTGCCATGCCTTCTTCAAAGATACTTTTAAAATTGTTCTTTTAGATTTGGAGCCAAACTGGGTCTTACCTTTTAAGTGATCCTCCTTCTAATTGTTTCACCTGGATATTTGAAAGAATCTCTTCATCTGAAGTGATAAAAGCAATGGCAGATGACAGAAAGGCCACAATGTATTATGAAGTTAATTGGGTCGAGCCATCTAAAGAAAACTGATACTTTATCAGAACTCAAGTCTTAGTCTATCCTTGCCTCAAGAACTGGATAAACACTTTAGGAACATAATATGCCAAGAAGTGAGCAAAAGAGATGATACAAAAGGCATTTATTTACCTCCTGTTTCACATCATCTGAGTGTTGTACCAGTGAGCTGTTCCAGCCCTGCTGTTTCACAGACACCTTCCCACTCCCTGCCAACAAGCTCCATCCCTGGGAGAGCAGCTTGCACAGCATGGAGCTCATCTCCAGGGGGTGGGCAGGAGGGGATGGCAGGGGACAGCCCTAAACACCACAGGGACACCTCCCTTCACCGGGTTTGGGGGGTCAGGCTGAGCAGCAAAGCCAGAAAGACAAAAGCCATCACAAATCATGGCAGGCAAAAGTTCTCCGAGGGTTTTGTTCACTTCTCAGCATCAGCTGGAGGCCCTGCTTGGGATGCTGGAGGCTCCAGCCTATTGTGCCTGTTCCCAGCTGGAGAGGGGAGGTGGGATCTCTCAGGATGCCCAGAATCATAGAATGGTTTGGGTTGGAAGGGACCTTAAAGACCATCTTCTTACAATCCCCCACCATGGGCAGGGCCACCTCCCACCAGCCCAGGCTGCTCCAAACCTCATCCAGCCTGGCCTTGGACACTCCCAGGGATGGGGAGTCCACAACCTCCTATGCCAGTGACTCACCACCTCCACAGCAAAGAATTTCTTCCTAATATCCACCCTCAATCTCTCCTCTTCTACTTTAAAGCCCTTTGTCCTACCACTCGCTGGAGGCTGAGCTTCCAAAGCTCCTGGAAAGGGCAGCGAGGCCGTGCAGGGAGCTCTGCTGAAACCATCCCAGTGCTGCAGAGACAGCCAGGCATTTGGCAAACAATGAGAGCAGCACTTGTCTGGAGCCAAAAAAAGCTCAGAGCTGACCTTTCCCAAACCTCCTGAGCCGCCAAAGCTGAGGGAGAGAGGCAGCTCAGTGGTCTCCATCCAGCACCCAGCAAGCTGCACGGAACAAAAGGCACAGCTCGGGCTCATTGTCACCAGGCTGAATTCCAGCCAAGCCCCTCCGTGGCTCTTGGCAGCACTGGAGCAGAAAGGGGATAATAAATAACAACAACAACAACAATAATAAAGTGTTTCCTAGAGGGGAAGGGGAAAGCAAAAAGGTGTCACCACAAATAATTCCTGTCCCTGCACTTCCCACCAGGGCTGAGCCAGCAGGATTTCACGGGCAGGCAGAGCTGCTCCTCTCCCTCAGCCCCAGGCTGAGCCTGCAGAAGTCAAGAAGAGATCAAGGCTCTGGGAAAGACCTGCCCAGGTTCAGAGCCTCAGCTCTACCTCAGGTATTCTGTGGTGTCTGCCCTTCATCCTGCAGTGACCTCCTGGTCAGGGTAGAGCACCAAGGGATGCTAATGGGGGTTTCCTGTCCTCTGGCTCATTTGGGAAGATGAGGGGCACACCAGCCTCTCCTCTGAAGAGTCCAGACAAGAGGAAGGACACTGCCACTGCCTGGAGAAGAGGTCATCAAGTCCAACTCCTGGCCCTGCACAGACACCCCAACAACCCCACCCTGTCCCTCAGAGAGTTGTCCAAACCCTCCTGGAGCTCTGGCAGCCTCGGGGCTGTGCCCACTGCCCTGGGGAGCCTGGTCAGTGCCCACCACCCTCTGGGGGAAAAACCTTTCCTAATACCCAACCTAAACCTCCACTAGCACAGCTTTGTGCAAGAAGCAAAGAAAAGGAGAAGGGAGAGAGGTGACAAGGAGCCTCTGGGAGCCCATCTAGGTCTGGGCCAAGAGCTGCTGGCAGCATCAGAACTGAGCTGCTCCTGCAGGAAGAACAACTACCCACAGCACCAGGTGTAGTGACACCAGTCCAGCCCCAAACCTGCCCCCCAGCCATGACACTTCCTCAGGCAGCCCCTAATTAGCACCAGGGAGGGACTGGGATGCTTCATTACCAGCGAAGGCCCTGCCAAGGTGCAGCTCAGCATCTCCCAGAGCAGGTGGCTGGTGCTCCACGAGTAGCTGCCAGGGCAGATGGCACCAGCTCCACCTCCTCATGTCCAACCGAGCCTGCAGATGCCCAGAATGGCTGGAAGGACAGCTGAGAACAGGATGGACCCACTGTGGGCGAGAGGAAGGGCAGAGCCACCCCAAGAGTGGCCACAAGCCACGCATGGCTCTGCTTTGCAGAGGGATGTTGGTGTGAGGCTGCAGGGGCTGAGGCAGCTGGGGATGCAGGCAGGGAGGGGGAGGGTTGGACTGTGCTCTCCTTCAGTCCCTGCAGCCAAAACCCCAACAGCCAAGGATTCAAGAGGCACACTGCCCTCCCCAGCCTGCCCCCAGCACCCTCCACCTCTCTGCCACCTGCCAGTTCTGGCCACGCTGCCATTTACACCAGGTGCTCCAGTTAAGAGCTCCTGGATCAGCCTCTCAATCCATCCTCATCCCAGCCTTCTTCCAAACCTCCTTGGATCAGGGCAGGGAGGAGGGAGAGCAGCTTCTGCTTCCAGTTTCAGCATTTCCAGCTCCCCATCCAGTTCTGTGCCTCGGTTCTCCCGTTTCCAAAACCTGCAGACAGTAATCTCCAGCCCCCCAAAGCCAGCAGGTAAGTAGCTCACTTTAAGTAGGGATTAATAACAAGCTGGCTTCAAGTGCTTGGAGATCTTGAGGTGAGGAGCTGTAGCTAATAAGCCCCAAGCAATCATATTAAAATGTTTCTCCAGCTTAATAACAATAATCATCAATGTAATGTTAAAAGTGCTCTTTTCCAGTGCACAGAAGAGAGAAAAGCAGCTCCTGGCCAGCTTGCTGATTGCTCCCAGCACCCTGCCAGCTCCTCTGCAGTGCCTGTCCCATGTCCCTGGCAGTGCCCAGACACCCAAGAGCAGCACTGGAGGGGGGCTCTGGGGGGCACACGGTTCCTCCCCCCTGGACCAAAGCATTCTCTGCAGCAGGAATCTCACCAAGGGATGAGGAAGATGAGGAGGGCCCTGAACAGCCACAAAGGAGGGGGATGTTGGGAAAACAGGCAGGCAATTCCTGCCTGCTGAAGGCAGAACGGGCATTTGCCAGCCTGGACCTGCTCCAGATCCCCGGGGAGCCCGTCCTGAACGGGCCGAGAAAAATAATGGCAACAGCACAGCTGGAAACTTAATTAGAGCTCCTGGGTAGGACACGGGAGGGTGGGATGTGCCCGATTCCAGGGCTCACGGTGACATCAGTGACAGGAAGGAGGTGGCAGAAGGGAAAGGCTACCAAGGCACGACAGCTGCACTGCCACGCTCCAGACAGACACAGCCACAAATCCCCCAGCAGGAGATGGACAGAGACACTTCCCTGGAACAGCCCAGGAAGGGTCAGGGCAACCTGCACCTCTGGGACCTGCTGAGGGCTGAACCACCAGCACTGGGAACCCACAGGGAGAGCCAGAACTGAGGAATTCGGTGACAAATGTGCCTTTTTAATCTCATGCTATGATATGGATTAAAACCTCTCCCTGCTCCAAAGCAGGGGTTGCTCCCTGCTGAAGCCATTTCCAGCACTCTGGGCTGGGAATACAAAGCAGAGCAGCCCCTCCCCAGGGAGGGAAGCGCCGGATGCTCAGCCACGCCCTGCCAACCCCACCGTGTGACGGGCACGGGCCGACCTGCCCTTCTGCTCCCCCCTCCACCTCTGCCCACTCATCCCCAGGGACGGGGAGGGCACTAAAGGGCTTCCCTGTGCCAAAAGGGCAGCGGGGAAACGCCAGCCCCCCGGGACAGAGTGGCAGGATGGCGAGGGCCAGCATTAATTCTGCATGAGCGCGAGGTGCCCGTTGCCATGGAGAGGGTTCGGCTGCCGCTCCAGCCCCGGTGCACATCGGCTCCTCTCCCCCAGCCCACCCTCCCTGCCATCAATATTAATTGCATCAGCCAGGGCTTGCTTGGTGAGGGAGAAGGAGCTGCCTGCCCTGCCCCGAGGGCTGGGAGAGCCACAGGCAGGCACCGGGGGCAGGACTGGACACATCACAAAATCACAGAATGGTTTGGCTTGGAAGGAGCCTTCGACACCATCCAGTCCCATGGGCAGGGACACCTTCCACTAAACCAGGTTGCTCCAAGCCCTGTCCAACCTGGCCTCGGACACTTCAAGGGATGGGGCAGCCACAGCTTCTCTGAGCAACCTGTGCCAGGGCCTGCCCACCCTCACAGAGGACAATTTCTTCCTGATATCCAATCCAACCCTGCCCTCTGGCAGTCTGAAGCCAATCCCCCTTGTTCTGTCGCTCCAGGCTCTTATAGATTGTCTCTCTCCATCTTTCTTGTCAGCTCCCTTCAGGCAGTGGAAGGCCCCACTTAGGTCACCCCAGAGCCTTCTCTTTTCCAGGCTGAACAATCCCAATTCTCTCAGCCTCTCCTCAGAGGAGAGGTGCTCCATTCCTCTAATCAGTTTGGGGGCCTCCTCTGCACTCACTCCACCAGGTCAATGTCCTTCCTTATCTCCAGTTTAGCCCCAGCACTGAGCGACACTGCAGTGGCAAAGCTTCAAGAACCTCTCTGGAACAGGTCCCCAAAACCACCCACAGTTTTCCAGGTTCCAAAGATGGAAGGTCCTTAAGAAACTGAGAGGATGGTAGGCATCCACCACCCAGTCTGGGAGCCTCTCAGCTGAAAACCACATCTGAAACACACCCTGAGAACAGAACAGTCATTGCTGCATCTCATCCCCACACAGTCCACGGCAGACAAAGGAGGAGCAGGAGGAAAACTGACTACACAGTCTGTAATTGGGAGTCAGGAGGGGTGGGCAGCAAGGAAAAAAGTTGATCAGTTGGAGGATCTGAAAGCAAATTCACGTGCAGGAGGCAGGGAGATGGGAGTGAGCACGGGGAAGGCAGTGCTGGGGTGCCAAGGCAGGGTGGGACAGGGAGGAGTTGGGAGCATCCCCGTGGTCTGGAGGATAAACTATCAAATTCACTCTGGCAAAGCAAACATCGTCTTTAAAGACTCTCATTACTCTGTCAGGAGCCCCTGTGAGAGCAGCTCAGGGCAGACTGTCACAGCTCCCAGGCCCTGCAGGATTCACCAGCCCCCACTGGGCAGAGGAGCAGTTTGGATACACACTCCACATGGGAGAGGAACCAGCAGCCAGTCTGAGCTGCAGGTCCTGCTGCCCTCCCTGCACACCCCGACACACACAGATCCCCAAACTCACCACAGAGCACGAGCCAAGGGCAGGGGCCTGCCCAGAGGGGATGGCAGCCCAAGCAGAGCCCACAGAGGGAGGGGGGTGAGGGCAAGTTAAAAATACCTGGGAGGTTTTAACCTGCTCCCACCTGCCCGAGGAGGCCACGCTGTGCAAAACAGTGTTTACAATCTGGGCAGGTTGGAGATGTTGGAGAGGAAAGGGGGGCTGCAGCAGCCCCTGGATGCCTGGGGGGAGCCAGGGCTCCTCCCCAGCTGCAGCAGGTCCAACACCAGCGCTCGGCAAAGCCACCTCACTGTCCTTGGCCAACCTTTCTCAGGCTGCCAGCGCTCTGCAAGGAGCCTGCCTGTCCCCTGGGTGCCTCAGCCAGCTTTGTGACTTTGTCCTTTCTCCCCCTCTGCACCTCATACAAAGTATTAAACGGAGCAACTGCATCCCAGAAGAATAATCCTGGGAGATGTGAGGCCTTGGGATCTAACCTTAGCAAGGACCCCATCCAGGGAACAACAGGCACACCTCAGCAGTTCTCCCATCTATTCCTCCTCTCACACTTAAACCACGTAACATGAAAGTGCGTAAACTGAAGCCCAAGAGAAAGCTCAAACCTCACTGAAAAGGAGGAGAAAATGCTCTCAAGAGATCAAAAGTGGTGTCTAATAACTGCTATACCTTATCTCCCACTCTGCTTTTGAAGAGCTATGTTTAGCATCTCCCCTCCCTCCAGAGCAACCCCAAAGCACTGGGAGCTGGTTTGGCTGGAGCCCCACTGTGCTGTGGTGCTCAGGATGCAAATCCCAGCAGGGAAAGGCAGGCTGGGATAAGGGATGAGGCTCCACAAGCAGCCCCCACTCCTGGCTCCTGATCTGCAGCCTCGCTGAGCATGAGCGAGAAAAAGGGAAAGGGCAGCTGAAAGTGTAACATATCCATGGTGAGTTCACTGCTGGACACGCCTGGGGGGCCCTGAAACATGGATTGCCCAGGATCCTGGCAGGGGAACACCCTGCATGCCCCCCTGCACAACAGGAGGATGTTCAGGCTGTGCTGCAGCGAGGCCTTACAGGAGGAGTAGGCACCGTGTAATTAAAAGTGAGCAGCTGCTCACAAAATGAGCAGCCAGGTACAAAAATTTCACCTTGTGCAGAGAGGGAGTGATTTTTTCTGTTCTGTGATGTGTGACAGACTCCCTGCCGCGCTCTGATGCTCCCAATCCCTCCTCGCTCAACGCTGCCCCTGCCACCCACCAGCTGGCACAGCCAGAGGGGCAGGAACCCCAACACCCACCGTGCTGGAGGCAGGAATGGGTGGGATCTGCTTGTGCCCCTCAGGAGGGGCTGCCCTGGTGCCATGAGAGGTGTTTGTGCTGGGAATGCAAACCCTTCCCTCCTCCCCACGTGTGGGAGGAGCAGGGATACAAAAGGCAGAGAGCATGGAGGGGTCAGGAAACATGAGGGGCTGCAAAATGCACCTGTGGGCAGCCAAAAAAAGCCAGACCTGCTGCACCTTCCCATTGCACTAACTGAGATCAGCCCCACCACAAAGCCAGTGCTGCAAATTCATTCTGTGGCATCCCAGTCTTCTATTGGCTTGCAGCACAAGAGGAACAGGCTGGGAGCAGCAGCCAAAGCCAGCAGGATATTCCAGCACCACCATGCACAAAGAGAATGAAGCTGAAGAGCCTGTGCTTTACTTTAAGTTCTGTTTTCATGCCTCTTCCCAGGGCAGCCAAGCCCACCCCCCTGAGCAGGCACAGAGCTGCCCAGGTGGGCAAAACTGAGAAACTGAAGGCCCAAGGATGTCTCCCTGTATTTTCTCCCTGTGTTTTTGGCAGTGGGAGCAGGTTATGGACAGCACAAGTGTGTCCTGAGGTGTGGGCCAGCCCCAGCCCTCTCAGCACTGCTGCAGGGCAAGGTTGAGCACAGCAGGCAGCACACACAGAATCATGGCATGGTTTGGCTTGGAAGGGACCTTAGAGATCATCTCATTCCACACCCTGCCATAGGCAGGGACACCTTCCACTGGACCAGGTCAGCCTGGCCTTGAACACCTCCAGGGATGGGGAGGGCATGGCAGGCAAGGGGAGGGAAGCACCTCACCTGAGATCTAAACCCAAGGCAGCTCCTTCCCCAGCAGCAGGAGGGGGAGTGGGGGGTGTGCAGGCACAGCCTGAGCCAGAACTGCCCTGTCTGGCTTTGCATCCCACTTGCTGCTCTTGGCTCCACAGCCTCGTGCTGCTGGCTGTGCCATCCTGCTCCACGGGGACCTCACTACCAAGAACCCAGCTGTGAGGGCCTTCCCCAGCCCTGCACAGCACCCAGGGGAGAAGGGTGGCAGCAAGAGAAGGGTAACAAGCATCTGACCCCGAGGGCCTGGCACCTCACCCTATGGACCCCCCTGAGCAGCCAGCCCAGCTCCCACCAGGGCTCAGAGAGGGTTTATTGTTCTCCCTGCCCTGCTCAGAGCACACAGCCACAGCAACCCTCCTCCCAAACACCCCACCGAGGGATGCTGCAAACAAACACAAACCAAACCGCCCCCCACAGGCGCTGCAGGAACGAGGAGAGGGGAGGAGGAACCCTCCAAATCCTCGCCCACCGTTGCTTTCCCCCCGCAGGGGATGCAGGAAGGCACAGCCCACCCTGCCTGCCCCCTGCCCACACCTGCCAGCCCCCTCCTCCTGCCCTGGGGGGTGGCAGCTGAGCCAACATCCGCCCCCTCTGCCGCTCCCTGTGCAGATGCTCCCCCGCTCCATCAGTGAGAAAGGAGAGGAATTATCCGGCTTGGACGCCCCAGGCCAGTCCCTCAGCTGGGGACAAGGCACAGCCTTCATGGAGCTGCAGTGGAGCCAGCCAGGCCTTAACACTCTGTCGAGCCTAACAATCCCCTGCCCAGGCACAGCAATGCCAGAGGCACAGGAGATTTGGGAGAAAGCAACGAGTTAACAGCACTAATGGCCTTGTTTCCAAACGAAGCAGAGACAACTCTATAAATCAATGTGTGGCTGACGAGTTTTCTAGGGTAGAAATTGGAAGAAAAGAAAGAGGCAAGTAGCACACAAATCTTAGAATTACACAGAGAATATCCCAAGTTGGAAGGGACCCACAAGGATCATGGAGTACAATTCCTGACCCTGCACAGACACCCCAACAATCCCACCATGTACCTGAGGGTTGTCCAAACCCTCCTGGAGCTCTGGTAGCCTTGGGGAGCCTGGTCAGTGCCCAGGGTGAAGCATCTAATCCTAATATCCCACGGCACAGTTAATGCTAATTAGAGACACCTCCCTGCTGGCTGGCAAAGTCTGTCACCTCCAGCATCACTGGAGCCCCGTGGCTGCAACAGGCACTTGACAGAAGAAATGCCCAAGGTGTAGAAGCCACTTCCTTCACACAAAAACTGAGCTCTGACTTTGCCAGGACAGACAATGATTCTGTTCAGCTTTGCAGCACTGTTAGGAAGAGGAAAGGACCACATCAAACCTCCCAGCAAAGGGTTCCAGACAGAAATCCCAAGCTGTGCATCTTCAGCTGGCACAGGCCTGCTGGCTCAAGGGGCAGGCAGGTGACCCCCTGCTCACCAGAGCTGTGCAGGCTTGGAGGAGTTGAGGGTCTGCCCCAGAAGATAGAGAGGTGACAATCAAGGAGTGCAGAAGAAGAAATCAAGGGGACCTGCTGAGCTTGATGGTGGCACTGCCACTTTTTTGCTGGGGACAGTCCATCCCAGAGCACTCACTGCCTGCCAAGACTCTCCTCGTCCCCACCTGGTGCCTCTCACACCAAACACAAGCTACTGCCTGGGGAAAGGAAGATGGTCCTGCCCACCCCTCTTAGATGCAGCTGGTTGGGGAGAGAAGGGCTCAGTGGCTCCCCAAACAGCCCAGTCAGCCAGCCAGGCACAGTTCTTGCTAACACAACACCTTGTCCCACCAAAGCCTCCCTGAGACCATGCCAAGGACAGGAGAGCCCTGGCTCACAACAGCTTGTCTCACCCTGAGAGCAAACTTAGGACAGGAGGTCCATGTTCCTCAGCCAGATCCTGGCATTTCACAAGCACAACCCCTTCTAAGGCAGCAAACCATGCCCAGGACCAGAGCCACGTCTCCAATCCAGCCCAGTCACAGCCAGTCCCACCAGCACAGCAGAAATAGGAAGAACCAGCCCTTCACCCCAAGAGGGACCTTCTTCTCATGCCCTCTGCTCTCCTTTGCCCAAAAACACCTCTCCAAGACCACACAAGGCATTTGCACCATATGAGACTTGCAAGGGGAGTGCCTCATTTGGCTGCCTCCCAAAACGGTAGTTTTCCATCTCCTGTGGGGACCAGGGCTCTTTGGGAGTATGTCATCTGGATGGGCTGGGCTGTTAATATTTTGGAGCCCTGAGCTGGGAGTTACACCTACGGACGTTTTTATTTTCGCTTTAGTGTCTTCTCGGGTCCAATTATAGATTAATCACATTTTATCCGGCATCCGTTTCTCCCCCGCCCCCTTCCCCACCCCCACCAGGGAAGGCAAGAAAAAGAAACAAACAGGTTATTAATTGGCTGCTGTTTTCTGCTGGGTTCTTATCTCTGCACGTGAAGCTGGGGAGCCTGGGGAAGGTGGCTGAAGAGCCTGCCAGGAAAGGCAGGGCAGTTTGAGCCTGATTTTCTGAGAAAACAAAGCTCCTGTGATAATATTACCTTAGCCTGGGCTTGCCTGCATCCAACAGCCTTTAAAGCTACTGACTGATAACACAAACCAAAGTTCCTCCAGGTCTGTGAAACCAGAAGGTTTTAGCAGGCACAGAGCAAAGCTGTGAGGTCCTGGTGAGCAGGTTGCTTATGAGCCAACAGAACCCACAGGGGAGAGAAAATCCATAGGCAAGGACCACAGGCCCAGAGAAAATGCAAGTGCACAGGAAAATCAGGTGCAGTCCCACCTGCTCTGCCAGGGCAGGACCCTTTCCAGCCCTTCCCCACTTCAACCACAGCCACCCAGGAAATCCTCTGCCTCCAGGGAGCAACAGGGGACATTGCTTTGGTCTCTCTCCTCACCCTGGAGGGATGTTCCTGGATCCTCTCTCTGCCCTCCCTCCCCACCCCAGAGGGGATGCTCCTGGATCCTCTCTCTGCCCTCTCTCCTCACCCCACAGGGGATGCTCCTGCATCCTCTCTCAGCCCACCCGCCCCACCCCACAGGG
>JAWWEV010000450.1:0-10000 GCA_035583235.1 Hafferia zeledoni | reverse complement strand
AGAGCAGCTGTGGCTGCCCCATCCCTGGGAGTGTCCAAGGCCAGGTTGGAGCACCCTGGGATAGTGGGAGGTGTCCCTGCCCAGGGCAGGGGTGGGATGGGATGAGCTTTAAGGTCCCTTCCTTCCATCCCCATCCTGTGATCCCATGACATGACCCTTTGCTTCCCTGTTTCCCAGCGACACAAGACACATCCCTGTTTGCTCAAGAGCCACAACCCAGATGGTTTTTTGGGAAGCAGGACAAGCTGTGCCATTCCAGCAGCCCCTCCACAGCCCTGGGAATGCTGAAGGACTTCCTGGCCCAGACACCTTCCAGCTGCAGACAAACATCCCCTCCTTCCTAAACATTAACCCCTTCCAACTCGGATTAACAGAGCATTGTGGGGGGGGTTAACTCATATTTACCTCCCTGGGAAAACCCATCTTTTAAAGAGGATTTTCAATTATTTTAATCTGCAGAGCATTACAAACATTTCCCACTGTCAGGAAGAACAATCTGGTGTTGTTGGGACATTAATCCTGGCGAGCACTTGAAGGGCACAAACACAATGGGGTGAAATTGGTACACATGGCCTGGGGGTTATTCCAATACTGGAACAACAGGAATTACAGGGTGGAATTAAAAACTGTAAGATCACAGTGCCCAAAAAGAGGAACACGGAACTGTCAGAGAGGAGACAGTTACAGTTACAGAAATTAAAAATGAGCCTTGGAGGAGCAGGAAAAGCATTCCCTAAACCCCATCCATCTTATTCCACTCAGCAAAAATAATAATCAGCAGATCAGAAAATGATCTTCCCTCCATTTGGCCAAGGGAAATTTCACAAGGTTACTGCAGAGAACAACCCAGAGCTGGCAGGATGGAAGAGAGGAGAGAGAATCTAATGGGCCTCTTCTATCTAATTTTTATGATTCTCCTGAAAAATGACCTGAATAAGTGAAGTTATTTGCCCTTGTCCTCTTTGTTCAGATTGGATTTAGTCAGGAGGGAAATCCTGCCAAGGAGAGGATGTTTGACTCAATTTACTGCCCTCTGTGATTGCCCTATAAAATATTGGATATGGGAGGCAAAAGGTTGTGGGGGTCTGGGGGGGGGGAGTTGCCATGGAAAAACAAGGAAAAAACAAGGAACACCTGGAGCACTTGCTGTGAAAATGAAAGTACAAATTAAAGACAAGCAGGACTGCTGGAATTTTCTGGGGAATTATCTCTCAGGGGATTATATTTAACCCAAATGTGGGATGATGTAAAAAAACAGCCACTGAGTGTTGACCAAACAGGGTTTCAGTTCCAAGTGGGTCACAAACAACGCTGGAGACAGCAGCTCCATCCCTTGCTCCAGGAGCTGAGGGTCCCTTGGAATTCCCAGGATTTACAGGAGCTGGGGGTCCCTCTGAATTCCCAGGATTTACAGGAGTTGAGGGTCCCTGTGAATTCCCAGGATTTACAGGAGCTCCATCCCTCACTCCAGGAGCTGAGGGTCCCTCTGAATTCCCAGGATTTACAGGAGCTGGGGGTCCCTCTGAATTCCCAGGATTTACAGGAGCTGAGGGTCCCTGTGAATTCCCAGGATTTACAGCAGCTCCATCCCTCACTCCAGGAGCTGGGGGTCCCTCTGAATTCCCAGGATTTACAGGAGCTGGGGGTCCCTCTGAATTCCCAGGATTTACAGGAGCTGGGGGTCCCTCTGGATTCCCAGGATTTACAGGAGCTGAGGGTCCCTCTGAATTCCCAGGATTTACAGGAGCTGGGGGTCCCTTGGAATTCCCGGGATTTACAGGAGCTGAGGGTCCCTCTGAATTCCCAGGATTTACAGGAGCTGGGGGTCCCTCTGAATTCCCAGGACTGATGATCCTGCTGCTTTTGGACTCTGGCAGTTCACCCTCCGCTGCTCCTGCTCTTCCAGCCAAAGGCAGGAAATCCCAACCTGCTCTGCCTGATCCCTCCAAGGCTCCTTTGCCACTTTTTTCCATGGAATGCACTCCCAGCCCCAACGTCTGTGCCGACACAACCCGGTCAGGCTCGGCACAGACCATGATCCACAAAAACCTGGGAATTACAGTCACCACCAATCCATCCCTCTGGACTCCAACACCCCCAGACTGCTTTCCACAATTATGTAGGATCTGTTAAACTCTGGGAATGCATTCCCTGCACATCCACTCGAGATTCCAGGCAGAGCATTTCCCTCTTCCCACTCAATGCTACCCCAAAAACCGGAGTTTGGGAAAATGTCGGAGTCAGAGGCACCAAAAATTCCAAGCAAATGAGAACCAGCTGTGTGGGAAGCAGCCCCTTCTCCTGGGCTGCCCCTTTCCTGAAGAAAGGATTCCAGAAAGGGAATTGCTGCTCTGGAACACATGGATAAGATCCTGCACCCGTTTGCATCGTGTGTTTGGGATGAGATGGGATCCAACAGCTCAGCTTAAGTATTCCCATTTCCCAGGAGCTTCCCAAAAAGCTGAAGGGGATTCCCACAGTGGGAGTCACTCCCAGCCAGGCACTGGACTTCAGGTTTTTAGGGGAGATTCCCTAAATCCCTGCAGGATCCCCTATGGATTTATTAAGGTTGTCCTTGGAATGAGGACTGGGAGGCAGTGCCAGAGACAAGCCCTGACTCCCCTCCAGGATCCTGGAGGTTGGATTTTTGGGATCACTGAGATGTGCTGGACCAGCACCAGAAGGTCTGGAGATGGCACATGGAACTCCTTAACCTCTTTCCCAGCAAATTCCTCCTGACCCTTCCCTTTGGATTAAATTACACACAGTCACAAAAACTAATTGTCTCACAGCCATCCCAATTACAAGTCTAATTAGATTTGTCCAACTGCTGCCTGACCGACCTGGTGTGGGATCAAACCAGGCTTTTGGCTTTTATTCCATAGGAAACTGGGCTGAAAGGCTTTTCCACAGCTCAGGAAGTTCAGGGGAGATAAAACAGAAGTGGCTGAAGACTGAGCAGATAAAAGGCCGAGCCAACAAAGAGCTTTCCAAGCTCACATCCAAAGGATCCATCGGGATTTAATGGATCTGGGACTGTGCCCTGGCCAGGAGGGAGAATGGAGACAGCACAGACCCCTCTCCCCTCTCCTCTCCATCCTCTCCTTGGGCATCCCATTCCCCTGCTGGGAATTGCTGTCTTTACCTGGATATTAAGTGTTCCCAAAAGACCAAAGAAATGCTCTGTTCCAGGCTTTGGGATGGTTTTTCATCCAAGCAGAGGATTCCACCAGTCCCTCCTGCTCCTGGAAGTCCATTTTTACATCACTTTCCTCTGTGGAGACTCAGAACACTCTATAAAAATCTTGCAGCTCCACATGGGCAATAATTGCAACCAAACACACGTGTGTGAATGGGATGGGAACAAGCTGGACCACTCAGAGGAGAGCAGGTGGTGATCCCACATCCAGCTGATGATTCCAGAAACAAGGAAAACGGGGCTGGCTCTTGGGCTAATCCTGCCCCAAAACATCAGTGCCTTGGGTAACACCACAGCCTCATGAAAGGAGGAACCATGGAATGGTTTGGGGTTGGAAGGGGCCCTGAAGATTGTTCCACCCCTGCCATGGGCAGGGACACCTCCCACTATCCCAGGTTGTTCCAACCTGGCCTGGGACACTCGCAGGGATGGGGCAGCCACAGCTGCTCTGCCCAACCTGTGCCAGGGCCTGCCCACCCTCCCAGCCAGCAATTCCTCCCCAATATCCCACCTATCCCTGTGCTTTGTCCATGTGAAGCCATTCCCTGTGTCCTGTCCCTCCACCCCTTGTGCCCAGTCCCTCTCCAGCTCTCCTGGAGCCCCTTCAGACTCTGCCAGGGGCTCTCAGGTCTCCCTGGAGCCTCCTCTTCTCCAGGTGACCCCCCAGCTCTCCCAGCCTGTTCTGCTCAGTGTAGGCTGGATTTTAAACTGTTTGTGTGGTCCTTTCCCTTTCCCTGCACGGAAGGATTTTGGCTCCATCTCCGTTCAGTGTTCCAGCCCCTTTGGCATCTCCACACTCACTGCTTCATCCCTGGAATTTTGCTCATTGCACACACAGGTGGGAGCCCTGATTTTCCTGTGAGGAATGCTGTCCTGGGGCTGGTGGCACAGATCCTGTCGGGAGCAGGACCAGGAGCAGCTCTTTGGGATGCTCAGGTCCTGTGGAATGAGCCTTTTGTCCCCCATCCTTTGGCTCGGGCTGTTCCAGGAGAGCAAACGTTTGGAATGCAGGTCCATGCCCGCAGCCGTTCCCAGCCGCTGGATTTGTCCCTGCTGATGGCTCGTTTCCTCCCTGGACAGGCTTCAAAAGCTGCCCTGCAAGCCCTTGGCATCCTGGTGGCTCCAGGAGGGTCATTAATGCAGTGCTGCCTCTCCATTCCTCGGGAATTCAAGGGGCTGATTCTGCCTGGGAACAGCGTGGGAATTGTAATGACTCTCCTGCTTTTGTGGGGGGTGAGCACACCCAAACCAGGGCTCAGCACGGGGGGGTTGGTGGAAATCAGGAGCAGGGAGGAATTTTAGATGGGCTGTGCTAATTAGGAGCGAGTTGGGCAGTGTGGGCTGTGGGCAGGGAATGGAGTGCACTCCGGGATTCCTCATGGGAAACGGTGGGAGAGGAGGGGTGGGAATGGCTGAGTGCTCAGAGGGGGCACTGCCCGTGTTCCCATGGGCACAGCTGGGGCAGCACAGGAACAGGGAACGGGATTCCCTCCTTCCTGGGCTTAATCTGGTCCTGGGGTTCACCCAGAGCATGCTGGGCATGATGCTCTGGGTGACCTGGGAAGAGGCTCCAGGAGAGCTGGAGAGGGACTGGGGACAAGGGATGGAGGGACAGCACACAGGGAATGGCTTCACATGGACAGAGGGCAGGGATAGATGGGATACTGGGAAGGAATTCCTGGCTGGGAGGGTGGGCAGGCCCTGGCACAGGTTGGGCAGAGAAGCTGTGGCTGCCCCTGGATCCCTGGGAGTGTCCCAGGCCAGGCTGGAACAACTGGGATAGTGGGAGGTGTCCCTGCCCATGGCAGGGGTGGAATGGGATGGGATTTAAGGTCCCTTGAACCCAAACCATCCCGTGATTCTATGAAACCACCTGTCAATCAAACCCTGCTGCCATCCCAGTCCATTGTCTTTCCCAGGAACCCACTGAATGCAAAGCAGCTCCAGGAGCACAAACACCTGTCCAGCCCACACCGGATCCATCGGAATTCCCGTTTCCAAGGGCAGCTGGACATCAGTTCCCTGCACACACCATCACTGAAATGCACCACTCTCTGTTTCCTGCACAATAAAAAATTAAACAGGCTCTCAAATTACTAATTAGATGCTGTTGTTTAATTAAGTGTGCACAGAAGCCCAAAATAAAGGAGGCCTAATTTGAATGAAAAGCCAACAGTGTCCGACTGACATTGGAAGGGTTGGGCCAAGCAGGGAGGAGAAATTCCTTGTAGGAAAGCAAAAACCCCAAATTTAAATAAAACAAGTTTACAAGCACAAGTTTTAAATGAGATATCTGACTTAAATATATCTAAAATTAGCAAGGCAAAAGTAGTAATTGCAATAATCACTGACACAGCCCAGGTTGCTCCAAGCCCTGTCCAGCCTGGCCTTGGACACTTCCAGGGATGGGGCAGCCAAAGCTCTCCAGCCTCCCCTTGCCAAGTTTTAACCAGTATAACCCAGGACTAACTTCCCAAGCAAAAGTTCCAAATAGCAAATAAATTGGGTTGGCCCAAAAGTTTCTGGGAGATTTCCAGGCAGAGCTGATGTTTCAGGGGAAAAACAGTGGGGAAAAAAGAAGGATCTCATTCCTGTGGCTGAACAAACACTGAACTTTTGAGGCTTTCCCAATCCCACAGGTAGTTCTGCTGTCCAGGGATGAATAATTCCACTGTGGATACTCAGCCCTCCATGGGCTCCATCCATAATTCATGTGCTGACACATCCACCTGCTGCTTGGCAAAGATGAGCACAGGGAAACACGACATGGGAAGAGCTTTCCCTTCTTTTATTCTCCTTTCCATCCTCCCAAAAGAAAAAGGAAGAAGAAAAATGAAGCAGCAGGAATAGAGATGAATCCCAGAATTTAAGGAATAAATGTGCAGCTGCCAAGCCCTGGCTGTGCACACCCATCTGAGCTCTCCATAAAGGGCAAATATTCCAGGGAATTTTTAAAGGCGAGAACTGACCTTTGCAGTTACAGGTCTGAAACTGCAGGGAGACAAATATCCCTCTGGAATTGGTAACAACAGGCAGGATGGGTGAGAACTGAATGTTGCCAGACATGGGAAATCCCATAAATAAGTTGGATAAATGGGGAAGGTTGGCTATGGAAAGGTGTGTGACTTATGGCATGACAGGATGGTTTGCGTGGGAAGGGATCTTAAAGACCATCCAGCTCCACCCCTGCCATGGGCAGGGACACCTCCCACTGTCCCAGTTGTTCCAACCTGGCCTTGGACACTCCCAGGGATGGGACAGCCACAGCTGCTCTGGGAAACCCATCCCAGTCCCTCCCCACCCTCACAGGGAACAATTCCTTCCCAATATCCATCTACCCTTGGCCAGTGGGAAGCCATTCCCTGTGTCCTGTCCCTCCATCTCTCATCCCACGTCCCTCTCCAGCTCTCCTGGAGCCCCTTTAGGCACTGCAAGGGGCTCTCAGGTCTCTCCAGACCCTTCTCCTCTCCAGGTGACCCCCCCAGCTCTCCCAGCCTGGCTCCGAAGGGGCTCCAGCCCTGGGACATCTCTGGGGCCCCCTCTGGACTCTCCAGCAGCTCCAGGTCCTTGTGCTGTTGTTCCCAGGGCTGGGGCAGCTCTGCAGGGTGAGGGGGCTCACCTGAGGGGCAGAGGGGCACAATCCCCCCATTCCTGCCCTGCTGTGGGACCACCCAGGGCGCGGGGGGTTCTGGTTGGGTAAAATGCAGCTTCTCATCCCCCAGCACTCCAAATCCCTCTGCCCATCCCGCCCCCCATCCCTTCATCATCCCCAGGCTGTGTGTGCTTGGAATTGCCCTGACCCAGGTGCAGAACTTCATTTGCTGGAGAAACTTCATTTACTGGGCATTTGCTGGAGAAACTCAATGTCTGCTCTGTGTGTCTGCTGGCAGACACTCACTGTCCTGTGTGCAGGAGTGCCTGGCCCCTGCCAGCTGTGGGAAAGCTGTAGGACTGAAGGACAGGGAACAAAATCCAGCAAAGAAACATGGCAAAGCTGCTGTGGGAGCCCTCTGGGAAAAATGGACCTGAGCAGGTGCCATTAGTGGCAACTGGGATGTGCATTTTGGAAGCTGTGGGTGTGTAATACATCAGTGAGGTCTGAAATGGGGAGAACACCCCTTGCTGTGCCTTGGTTTCTGCCTGGATTAAACTTGAAAACACTGTTTATAACATGGCAGACCTTGTTAAAACTGAACCTGTGAGTGTTGGTGCTCTGGAATTAAACCAAGGAGGAAAATGTTTAGTGTTTGGGTGCAGTTGGAAAGTTGGATACTTGACTCCACTGAAGGATCCCATGAGTTGTCCCTTTGCCTCACCTTTTCTCCCCAAAGGTGTGGAACCTGCACTGATGTCCCTCCACCTCTGGGGACAGGGAGGAGGCACCTGGAGGGGGGAGTTGAACAAGTTCTTGTAGTTTTGGCCAACAGCAAGTAGGTCTGCTCAGTATTTCTTAACTAACAGTGCCAAAAGACACTCCCCCCTCTTTTCCCTTCCTGGAAAGGGAGGGAAAACATCCCCCAGCAGGGACCCCCTGGGGTCTGATAGATAAGCTGTCTGCATTTTTGTGGCAGAGAGTCATCTCTTCCCCTTAGCCCCTGCCCCAGGGAGGCTTTATCTGTCCCCCATCTGACCCCCAGGGCTCTGGTTTCACTGACTTTAGAGGGCTGAGCTGTTGGTCCCGTTTCAGGGAGCTCCTGGGGTGGGTGGCTGTGGCTGCTGCTGCTGCTGGGGGAGCTTCTCCTCCTTCCCCTGGCTCTGCACAGGTCTGTGTGGGGCAGGTGTGTCAGGACAAGCACAGGTGGCTGCTGGAAGGAGGAGCAGTGGCACCTGGAACCCCAGCGAGGTGAGCTTGCCCTTTCCTTGCCCCTTCCTTCCCTGTTGCTGAGCTGCTGTTTCTGGCCCTGGCCCCTCCACTTTGATTTCTTGATCTCACACATGGAACCTGGGCTTGCTGGGGTGGCAGGGACACTCTGCTTGCCCAGGATTGTTCCATTCCAATGGAGCGTGTTACAAGTTTAATGCCTTTTTTTGCCTTTTTTTTTTTTCATTGGCCCTTTGCCTGTTGCCTCCTTTTGCCCTGGAGAGGCAGCAGCAGAGGGGACTGAACCTTGTGCTTCAAAACAAACACCTTGCTGTGGTTATAGAAGCAAATCCTTATTTTTTCTGCAGAGAGCCCAAGTCTTCTTGAAATATGGGAGGAGAGGAAGAGAAATGATGCTTTGGGTTATTCCTTCTGCTGGGATTGTGGAAGGGGATCCTTGGGCCTGGGGACAAAATAAAAAGGGATATGGAGGGAGCTCTGCACAAGAAAGAGGAACATTTTTCTAGCAGGCTTTGAGCTCTGGTTTGCTGGAGGGGTTGGCACAGTTTTGCTGAGAGCCCTGAGGAGGATCCATGCCAGCTGAAATCCTGTGGAGGAGGCAGGAACACCCTAATGGGAATTACCCCGGGGTGAGTTGGGAATGGCAGGACACGAAATGCCTTGGGATTTGCCCACTGCAGATGCTCAGTGAAATCCTGAGTCTCAGTCCACAGGGGGTAATTTATCCCCTCTTTTCATGGACAGAAGAGGGAAGAGCTCCTGTGTGGTGGGAGTGAGGAGTGAGCTGCAGGATGGTGTGAGGCTTGGGCTGGGGACCCTGCTCAGCAGCTGGTTCTGTGTGTCACCCCCAGGGAAAGCTGCAGCCCCAGGAGCTGCTCAGGCTGCAGGGCTGTGATGCCAGGCAGGGACCAGCACCTGCCCAGGTGGGTTGTGGGGAGGGAGGTGCTTGAGGAGTGCACAGATTGCCCTGGGGTGAGGTGTCCTGACCCTGCCAGCCTGGCAGATAAACAGGCCTGCCAGCCCACTGGGGCTGCTGGTGCAGGCAGAGCTGGGAGAGGGCTGTGGGGTCACAGGGTGCTGTCCCCGAGCTCTGCAGCCCCAGGCCACCAGCAGGATGCTCATGTCAGCAGGGGCTCTCATGTCTGCAGAGGCTCCCCCTCCAGACTGGTGGGGCAAACACTGCTCTGTGGATCATCCCAAATCCTTGTTGACAGGAGGAATGTGTGGGTTTCTTGCCTGGTGGCTCCTCTGCCCCAGCACACGGGGACCCCCTTATGCTGCTGTGTGTCTGCCTCTCTTGCCCAGGGAGTGCTCCTCTGAGGAGGATTGGCAGCACCCAGCTGCAAACCTGGGGCACTGCTGGGGGGGGATCTTGGGGAGCCATCTGTGTGCTGTGACCCTGTTTGTGCCCAGCCTGCAAGGGTTGTACCTGCTGAGGGCACACCTGTGTTGGAAGGAGGGGAAAACTATGGCAAGGATGAGGACTCAACACGAGGTCTGTGGTGGACAGCAGTCTCTCCTTAGGCTGTCCTAAAAAGGATGTATCCTTTCCCTCAGGCAGCAGCTAAAAATTGCTTTATTTTTGTACTTTTGAAAGTTTTCCAAGGGAGCTGTGGAGTTGTCAAGCATTTTGAGAGTTACCTGAGAGTGTTGCCCTAGACAGACTTGTTCTGGTTCTGGGCCTGTACTAATTGTTGTGTAAAGGAAGAATTGAATCCCCATCAGCTTTGTGTTGGCTCTAAATGTGTTCTGAGTCAGGTTTTCAGGTGTTAAGATGCCCTTGGTGCTCTGTGCTTTCACTCCTGCCTGCTCATAGTCACCTCTTTATTAAACATGAGTACAGGGAGGTGTTTGTGCCATCCAAGTGCCTGATGCCTTTTCTCAACACATCCTTCCCTCCCCTCCTTCCCTCCCCTCCTTCCCTCCCCTCCTTCCCTCCCCTCCTTCCCTCCCCTCCTTCCCTCCCCTCCTTCCCTCCC
>JAWWEV010000449.1:0-11399 GCA_035583235.1 Hafferia zeledoni | reverse complement strand
TGGACTTGTGAGATATAGGCTTTTAACCAATTAGAAGTTCTAGAGTGTTGGGGTGAGACCTTTTTAGCCAATAAGATATACCTCTAACCCTATATAAACCGTGTGCTGTGTGGAATAAAATGTCTTCACTTTGAATCTTACAGATTTGTGCTGTGAAGTCCTTTGTCTCCACGAAAGTTTGTTTACTTTAGGATGGAGCCTTTTTCATGGGGGAAAAGCAGACTCTGTCTCTCTCTTTGTCCTTTGTTCAAAATTAAGGAAAAGCTGGGAGTGGAGGAGTGGTGATAATTACCAGGAATCTCCTTGCAGTCCAAGTCGGTCCCCAGGAAGAAAAGGTCTGCAGTGTGTCTGAAGCAGCTGTGACTCTCTTTCTCTCTCTGAAGCTCGGGGTGCCCAGAGATGGAGCGGGGAAGGCAAGGAGCAGAGCCAGAAAAAGAGCTCTCACCATCTTAGCAAACAGTGGCTCTTTTTCTGCAACTGCCCAAAACACCAAAAGTCAAGCCAGCACACAGGGAAAAACCTCTCCCACACCCAGGTCCTGGGGTTCTGTTTCTCACCTCCACCCCACCATTCAGTTGGAATCTGAAAGTCATCAGCCATCTTTTTTCCTCAGTCCTGGCACTCCAACACCCAAACCTTTGTGTTGGTAGCGTGAGAAAAATTCTCTGAGGGACTCCTCCCAACACCACCTTCCTTTGTTTGAACCTTTAACACAGAGATAATATTCTAAATCTAGGTGTGAACTGGCAAACAAGAGGTCTGCAAGCCCAGGGAATACAACAGGTACAGGGAAAGGAGTATTGTGAGTGATTGATTTTACTTTACATGAACATTCATAGTCTGGATCCAGCACAGTCCCCAGACCCATCTCCCAGCACTGGAAAAGGCAGGGCACCCCTGAGCACCCTCCATGACCACACAAGAGCTTGTGTGGCAGGTGGTCAGTGGCAGGGACCACCACCAGCTGGCTCTGCCTCCCAGCTTGACCAACACAGCCCAGCAGAGTCCTCCCATGGCCCCAGGCACCACAACCCCCATGCCCTGTAGAGCAGCACCTCCAGCTGAAGGGCTGTGGGGGGCATGGGAAGGGGCTGCGGGAATGGCTTGTCAGGCCAGCACAGACATGTTCCCCTGGGGAAAGGCTCTGTGGGGAGATGGGATGTGCCAGAGGAAGAGCAGGACAACATGTGGGTGCCCATGAGGAAGAAAGGAGAAACACTTTGCTGTGGGTCCCAGCTTTGGGAAGGTTGCCCTGTCCCTGGAGCTGCCTGAGGAGCTGCTGGGTCAATTTTCTCATGCTCTCCTGGAGAGCAAGTTTGGCTCTGGGGCCTGTGAGGGGCCTGGTGTGAGGAATCGCTTCAGAGTGTGACTGAATGCACATTCTCACTGGCCTCTAGTTCCTACTGTGGGACCAGCCCCAGTAAGGATGCTCAGCTGAGTTTGTCTGGGGTGAAGACAGGGAGGGGGCAAGATTTAGTGAGCAGCTGGCTGGGCTGGGCAATGTCCTGGAGAGGAAAAGGTTAGTGAAAAGCTCAGGTGATTGAGACTGCAGAATGAGGACACACAGCAGGATCCTTGCACAGCCAGGGCTCCTGTGAGAGACAGGAAGTACCAGAAGAGCAGGGCTAGGACTGTGTCTTTGTCTTCTCGACATCCCAGTGAAGGAGTCCTAGGGCAATTGTCACAGACCAGCCAATAAAAACCTCTATTTCAAGCCCTGGACTCTCACCCAACATGGAGGGTCACAAAGTGACTTGGTCAGAACTCCACGTTTGCACTGTATGAAAAAGACAAGAATGCACATTGTGGGCTTGTGATGACATGAATCCCAGTGAGCATAAACAGCATCAGTTATTCCTTGTGCAGTGAAGGACAGAGATTGTTTTGAGGTCGCTTCCATTTTAGACTAATGTTCTCTGGGAAATCCCCTGGATTCAGCACTGGGATGTGTTTCTATGCACAGAGCTCCCTGGGTCCATCCCTCAGGCCATGGGGCATCTCAGACAGGGGCAGAGCCCATGCAGGGCTGAGGTGCCTCAAGCTCCTGGGAGTGGCATCAGGAGCCCAGGGAGACACTGCACCTGCTGCCAGGAACTGTCTGTGTGTGTGCAAGGGAAGGATGCATGGCTCTGACCAACCCTGGGTGTGTGGACACCTGTCAGAGCCCTGACATTTCTAGACGTGACTTCTGAAACAAGCCCCAATATCCTAATCAGCTTTCTCCCACCTGCCTCATCCAGTCCACTGCAAATGCCCCTGTCAGCAACATTCCCCTGTCCTGCCTTCTGGCCTGTTCCTTTCCCTGCCTAGCAGGAGAACATCCTGGCTGGGCAGCATTTCCCCTGTGCAGGCAGAAAGGGCTCTGCAGGCAGGAGTGGCTTTGCTCTCCAGCAGACAGAATTTCTGCCCTTTCCCTGAGCACAGAGCACAGCTGGGCAGTGGAATGCAGCCAGAGGCACACACACCTCCATGGTTGCCCCTCTGAGCTGCTTGCACAGCCTCAATGAGCACCAAACAAAGCAACAAATGCTCTCAGTCACAGGTGTCCAAGTAGGGGACAGGGGACATGAAGAAGTTAAAGGAGATAAAGAAGTTAAAAGGAAGAGCTAAATATTTCCATTGATAAAAGGGACTAGGAAATTAAATCATCCCTGGAGTTTTTACTGTTTCGAACGGGGAGTGTCCACAACCTTCAGAAAATCTCATCCTCCTTTCCCTCATGACCTGCCCCAGGAGGGGCAAACCTGCAAACCTGCTACAGCTTCACCACCCTGAGTGTCCCCAGGCTGGGGACAGCACAGTCTCTGCTCCCAGCACTATCACTGCCATTTCCTGCACCTTTGGCACATATGGAGTGTTTCCTGCTGGTGGTCACATCCCATGACCAGCACTGGGGTGTTTGCCAGCCCTGCTCTCTGCAAGGCTCATGGACTGGAAGGGTTGTCTCCAGCAGAGCTGCACCCAAGCTCAGGGCATTTCTGTCTCCCACAGTCATTATTTCCTTCTTGTCCCAGACACTTTTTGTGGCCATGTGTTATGGGTTTAGCTAGGTGTAGGCCTAAATTTAGGCTTTAGATTTCAGAGTAGGCCTAAAATTATCAGCTGACTTAGGCTGGGCTAGCTGACAGCTGACTGCTACTAGCCGATGGTATTCCAAACCATATTCCGACATTATCTCAAAATATAAAAGTCGGAGTAGGAGATGTTCTCTCAGTTGGCATCATGGCTACAGTCCTGAGAGGACGTGCTGCTGCTGTGGTGCTGTGCTGGGCCTTGCTGCTGCCCCTGCTACTTCGCATTTTGGTTTAGTTTAGGGAAGTAGAAACATTCTATTGTTATTCTCTTTCTGTTCTTTGCTGGGTGTCTTTTGGGGTGCTTTATGAATCTAGAGTAATGAAATCTGTTTCCAGTGGGAGGTAGAAAATTGTTGTTATATCTAACTTGTCTAAGTGTGTGTTATATTGTAGTTTTCTTTTAGTTTTCTCTTTTCTGTATAAATACATAAAACTAGTTTAAGTATAAACCTAGTTTGAATTTCCAGTTTTTTTCTTTTCTCCCTTTTCTCAGCGGAGGGAGGGAGGCTTGGACTCTGTATTGGGCAGTTGGTATTTTGCCAGCTCAACCGAAGAAACCACGGTATACTACACCACTTCTGTCCTCTTGCTCCAGTGTTGGAACTCTCCTGCAATGACACCATGACCCTCCTGTTCTTTTCTTTTCCAGCCTAATTTTTAGATCCAGTCATCCCTTCCTGTTCCCAGGGACATCCTTTGTGTGCTTCAGAGCTGCCATCCTGGGGCAGCTCCTGCGCAGCATGGGCAGGCACAAGGTCTCTCCACCTGCTCCTCTCACCTCATCAGTGCCACTGTTTTCTGCAGCATCCCTATCCTTGTCCAACACAGCCCTCCTGGTATAGTTTGGTACAGCTCTTGTTCTACATCATCCTCATGTACCTGCTCATCCCCCTCATCCACAGCCTCATGGCCAGAAACATTCAGGGCAGGGAGGCACCAGGAAAATGCTCAGGACACCCATGGAATGCACAGAGACCACTGGAGTGGTGGGTCTGAAGAAATCACTGCTGCCTCCCTTCTGAATGGCCTCAACGACCTGGACAGGCATGTGTTGTGTTGTGAGCACTAAACTGGAACAGTGGGATATGGAAAAGGCCTTTGGTGTCAGGGATATTGGGAAGGCTGGGCAGGGTCAATATAAGACCTCTCTCAAACCCCTTGGAAAGGCCAGAGCCATCCCAGAGGTTACTGGGGACTTGGGAAAGGCAGACATGGAACCAGTTTTCAAACAGGGCAGGAAGGAGGATTGGGAGAGTTTCAGATTGGTCAGACTCAGCATGGAACAGGATATAGCAAGTCCTCCTGCAGCCATTTCTAGGCATGGGAAGGACAAGAGAGGGATTGCAGAACCCATGTGGGAAGGAAAAGAGGGGGATGTTATGTGCCCAGACTTTGGCAAGGCCTTTGAGATGGTCTCCTGTGGTCTCCTTATGGCCAGATTGGTGTGAGCCAGTTGGTGAAGAATTGGAACATGTGGTGTGTGGGAAGTTGGCTCAATGAAGAGTGTCAAAATTCATGGTACAAAGTCCTCTTGGCAGCAACTTCCTGGTGAGATCCCTCTGTGATCAGCCCTTCAGCACCAATGCAGAAAATCTTTATTATCACTCTATACAATGGTACAAATGTATTTTCAAGTCCTTTGCAGGTCATGCCAAATTGCAGGGAGTGCTTGAGCAACCTGTCTTGGCTTGAAGACAAATATTGGGGTGGAAACTCCAATAAAATTAACTCACTCCCCTTTTATTCCCCAGAGAGACAAAATACAAGGAGGTATTAAGTGAAAAAAGTAGCTGACCAGAGATATAGCAGCAAAGACAACAATATCAAGAGTTCAAACCAAAGAGAGGGAGAAATCACTTTGTCCCTCCCCTTCCAACTCCCTTCTGTGTACAGATAGAAATGGTGATCAACACCTGCTTCCCATTCCCCTTTTCCCCTGGGGGAACAAAAATAAAAAAAGTAAAACCACAGCAAAGTAGGGGCAAAGCAAAATCTGAAAACTGTCTCATCCAAGACAAGTTCTGCTGCTGAAGCAAACACTAACTCCAGAGGGGCCCAAGCGGTGGCAGAGCCATGACTCTCTTCTGTGCAGCAATGGGGGGGAGGCAATGAGTCTGCTGATCCCATGGATCGCCAAACCTCTCTAAGCTTCTGCCTAATCCTGATCCTGAGCTCTAAACCCTAAACCCTGACCATTAATGAGCCCCACACAGCCTTTGGAAGCAGGACAAGGACCTTGAGGGCCCAGAGCAGGCACAAGGTGTTGGGAGGGCAATGTGAAGTGACGTGGACCTGATCATCTTGTGGCACACAAGGAGCAGATGGCTGGCAATGCTGTGAGGAATCAGCTGTGCCTCAGCATCTCCAGGGGGCCCGTGGCTGGGAAGGGGCTGCCAGGTCACATCTGTCACCTCCCTGACAGGCAGCAGCAGCCTTGGGCACCCAGAGGCAGCTGAGCCACCTGTGCACACACACTGAGAGCTGCCCCAGCTGAGAGTCCCTCTCAGGGGTCCTGAGGAGCTCTGGGGTCTGGCAATACAAACCTCCTGGAGTTTCAGAAGGCAAAGAGGCCAGTCCTGCCCTGGGGGCACAGTGACCCAGAGATGAGGGCAGAGAACTGAACAGCTCTGGAGTGACCTCGAGGAGCAGGGCCTGGGCGCTGTGAGGGATGTCCTAAAGCACAGGGATTCAGGGTCAAAGTTAATGAGGACAACAGGACATGGGACTGCCTTGAGGGGAGCTTGGACACCCAGACAAGAGAGTTGTCACTGCTCTGGACTCAACCCTGGTGTCACCACATCTGGAAAAGTCTGTCTATCTGTAGGGCCCCTCATTGTGAAGGAATGAGATAAAACTGTAGAGGGTCCATAGGAGATCTGGCAGGATGGAGCTTTTCTTGGTACTGGAAAGAGAAGGAAACCTCCACAAAGAGCAGTTAGAAAGGTTCAGGCTGGAGGTGAGAAAAAAGAAATGTCACTCAAACTACAGTCATGAGGTGCAAGATGTCACAGAGAGGGATTCAGGATCATCCCATGGCTTTGTGTACCCAGGAACAGCCAGTGATAGGTGCAGAGACATCAGTGAGGGCACAGAAATGCTGCTGTGAGGGCTGGGTGGGAAAACAGGATGGGTGTGTGCAACCTGCAAGGCCAGAGAAGCAGCAGGGACAGGGCAGGGCAGCCTGCAGGAGAGATGGCCAAGGGCTCTGGCAGGGCTGGAAGGCACAAAGGCACAAAGGGCTTTGTCCCCTGGGCTCTGGCAGGTGCCTCTGCCACTAAGATCACCAGAAGGACCTTTCTTTTGAGATTCTAGACTTTGTTTCTGCCTCATCCCTTCCCTGAGGAGGCTGGGAGGGGTTGCACAGGTTTTTGACATTTGTTATTCCCCCGCCTCACATCCCAGTGCCCACAAACAGCCCTGAGCCACCCATGAGGGACAGGACTTGCTGTCCCAGGGCCTGGGGCTGAGGGCTTGGCCTTTGTGCTTCCTCAAACCAACCCAGGATTTTCTCAGCATTGCAGGTGCCTGCATGTAGGGGTGGCAGTGTGCGTGTGGATCTCAGGGTCTGAGGTGATTGACGAGTGCATCCTTAAGGACTAGAGAACCACCTGTAGGATGTGGATGCCTTGTAACCAGTAGAATCTTTCCATGTATGTCAGGTGAACTACTGCCCAATAGTGTACTGGCATGTTATTTACAGTAGTAGATAAAAGGGAAAGTGTTGCTAAAGTCCTTTGTCTTCAGTGAAGCCTTCTGATCACACTGCAGCCTGAATGTCTCTGCCTCCTCTGACCACCACTAAGCTAATGTACATTCCCCCAACAAAGGGTGACACCAATACCTGCACAGGGTCTCCAATGATCTGCTCTAAGGAGTCCCTGGGGAGGCTTTATCAGTGCCCTGCCCTCAGTGGGGCCCATTGATACTTCAAGGTCCTTGGAGTTTTCTTTCTGACTTCTTGAGCAGCTTCTTCAATGTTCTCTAACCTCCTGAGGATCATAAACTCATGTCCAAACACACTGTGTGGTGTTCATTAAAACATAAAAAACCAATTTCCTAATCTTCTTTTAATTTTCTTGAAGTTTTCAATACTTGTACTAATTGGAGTTGCTTCATAGTTTAGTTAAGGAGGAAGATTTCAAAGTGGACCTCCAAAAAACCCGTATTTTTTTAATGAAAGGTAATGATTTAGAGAGAGACTTGAGTTGCAAGAGGGTTAGGGTAAAAAGATTTTGGATCCAAAGAGAAGGGGGCAGAAGAGATTAATAGCACTTAATCATTGAGCAATTGAACTGTTATCAAGTCATTCGATACCATTTCCTACAGTTATAACAAAGACCTATAGGTTCACAATAACAACATTTACAACACAGTCAATTCACATACACACACAGAGATGTCTGGACACATCAGTATCTCTGTGTGTAAAGGTATGTATGTATGTATGGCTCAGCTTTACAAACGAAGATTTGGGAAGGGCTCTATCCACATGGGTGTGTCCTTTGAGCCTGCACAGTGGATTTTCTTTTTTAGGTGAGGCACAGCGTGCACGGAATTGGCCCCACCCTTTAACTCCTAAGGTTCATCTGCCATGGCCGAACGAGATTGGATGGTGACAATGAAGTCCTCGGGACTAGAACCTACAGCACCTGAGATTCCCAGGAGGTCTCCCATCCAAGTACTACCAGCTTCTGAGATCTGACAGGATTGGGCATCAGGGTGGCATTTAACTGCCTGTGTGTAAAGGTACCCATCCAGAATTCTCCTTGTTGTCAGTGAAACACTCCTGTCCACTCCCTTTGTATCTCCCAAGAGACAAGGGTGGCATCTAGAAGAGTGTGTTTGTTGAGGGAGGATCACAATTGTCCTCAGCATCAGTGATACTCTTTGGAGTGTTGCAAACTTGAGGGTTCCTGAGCTCCGAGAGGCTCCAAGAGGTGTCCCACTGAGAGGGAGGTGCTGGGGAGCTTTAGGAGAAACACACAGGGCTGCTGTTTGTAGGGTCACAAGGTGACTGGCTTTAGTTATCTGCTGAATTTCCATCTCATGTCAGTAATTACTAGAGTTTCCAAAACATTTGGGAACTGTATTGAAACTGTTCTGTTTGGACATTGATTTAGGTATGGAACCCATCTTCATACCAAAAGTACTAGCTACTGAGACCTAGAGGAAGTGCCTGCAGCTCCAAAAAGTCTTCCTAACTCAAAAAACCTTTATAATCCTTACACTCTGGGGCTCTGGGGAGGGTAATGGGCAGCGCTCCTGGTGTGCTATAGCCAGTGTGGGGCTGTGGGAGGGGCTCTAGACGGTGTGGGAATGGGCAGTGCTGTGGGGCAGTGCTATGGGGAACTGTTCCCAGACTGCTTTTGCCTGGGAGCTACTCCAAAATTGCCCAGTGATTGTGGGGTATGGAACAGGGCATCACCTCATCTTCATGAAATTTGGCCTGTGCCTTCTCCTCCCACACACACAACTTGAGTTGTTCTGAGCCAATAATTAATATAATAACCCAATGTTTCACCAGTTCCTTTGATTCCATAAGACCCTGAAGTGTCTAAATGGCTCCTTGATTCCATGTGGTTCCACAGTGTCACATTTCGTTCCATTAGGCCATGCAGTGTCACAGCTGCCCCTTGATGATATGATGTTTCTCAGTATTTCAATGACCATTTTATTCCATTAATTTCCATAGTGTCCCAGGTTTCCTTTGATTCCATGAAGCCCTGCAGTGTCACAGTGGCTCCCCAATTCCATGGGGTTCAGCAGTGTCACAATTGCCTGTTGAATTAGTAAGTTTCAAATTGTCACAGGATTCCTTTTATCCCATGAAGCCCTGAAGTGTCACAATGGCACCTTGATTCCATGAGATTCCAGAGCGTCAGAAAGGCCCCTTGCATCCAGAAGATTCCACCACATCTCAGGGTGCCTTTCATTAGGCCATGCAGTGTCACAAAGGTGCATTCATTCCATGAGATCCTGCCTTGTCGCAATGGTGTCTTAATTTCCAAGAGGCCCTGCAATGTTGCAATGGCTCCTTGATTCCGTGGAGTTCTACAGTGTCTCACAGGCCCCTGGATTCCATGACATTCCACAGCATCCTAGATTTCCTTTTTTTCCTTGAGGTTATGAAGCGTTACATCGGTCTCTTGATTCCAAGAGGTTCAACAGTGTTAGAAAAAGGCCCCTTGATTCCATGAGATCCTGCAGTGTCTCAGGGATCCTTGGCTTCAATGAGCCCCATGCACTGTCACAGTGGCCCTTTGATTCCATGATCTGAAAGGGGGGTTTGCCTGACCCTTTGAGAGGGGAGATCTTCTTGCCCCTCAGTGTTTTATTTGTCTGTCAGTGCCCCGGCGAAGTTGAAACCCTTCTTTCTGACCAGTCTGTTGGCTTCCCATGAGGGGACCCTTCACTGAACAGAATCCCAAGATCAGAGGGTGATTTGACTGCCCTTTTGGGGGGCTCAGCCAACAGCATGGAGTCCTCTTAGTGGGCCTTCCCAAGCTGTTATCTGCTGATGGCAACTGCTGCACCTGGAAAGGACTCACTCGGACAGTTCATGGAATAACTCTCTTTATTAATACAAAATGTGACAGCTTAATAAGGTCTGAAGGTCGTCAGTGATAGCGCCTGACTGCAAGAACATATTTAAAGCAATCTTCTGTACCGCAGAGCAAGCACAAGCACCAGCTCTGATCCTAAAAGCAGCATTTAGCACTCATAGAATATGTTTCTTACCCAATAGGTGTCCCTATAGGTGGTAAGACAGGCTCAGCCCATTGACTGTCTCAGCAGTTTCAGTGGAGTCTTCCATAAATTTCCCCTACTTGCAACTTACTTTTATACTTTTTCTATAAGTTTAAGTGGAGCTTGAGTGACTTTAGTTGTAATTATCTCTGATTGCTGTAAAATTCTCTCACTTGGATTCTCATACTTAGTGGGGTGGTCATATCTTGGTGCCTGAGAAGGAGGATTTTGATGCAGTTCTCGGCTCACCTGCAGAACATTTTAACTTCTGTCCCTGGGTTATCAGGTACTATATGATCTTATGAACTACAAACTACCCCCATGTTCCCCTTCTTGCAGGGATTTCTAGGGAGCGAGGCCATGGAGTCTCCTCTCCACCCTTCATTCCATCCCCTGTAGCAGGTGCTTATTGTTGTACAGGGAGGCTCTGTGGGGCATGTGGACCACGTTCCATCCAGGGGACAGCAGCCGCATTTGACCTTGTCTTCTGTTTTTTAACTCTGTCCATTGTCCCACAACCAGAGACAAAGAAGAAAGTAACAAAGACAATTCAGCAATTGTACTGAAACTATCATGGAAAAAGATAATAAAAACACTAAAGATGTGGACTAATTAGCAGGAGAAGTGAGAAATTAATGACCACTAGAAGAAAAAACACTAATTCATGAAAGAGTTATGTAATTTCTAGTAAATAAACACGAGTTTTATTATTTTTGAAAATGTGTAAATAGCGAAACATTTTGCAAGTGTGTGCATTTTGGGGAGCGACCTCACACACCCCCAGCACTCTGAATAAAGTAATGCCTGCTTTCTCATTCTAAAAATACCATTAGAGAGTGATTTATCCAAACATTTTTGGTGACAAAGCTTGGCAAAGCCCATCAGGGGCTTTCACAGCCACATTCCACAGTCCATTTCCCACCTGTAACCAGTGACTCTGAGTTCCTGCTTCCCCAACCCCCATGGAGGGTCTCCTTTTCTGCTCATTCCCTCTACAGTCTCTTTTCAGTGATGGCCTCAGTGGGGCTTGCTGACATCCTCAGGAACCTGGAGGTTTGCTGATTAAATTTTGTTTTCTAAAGGCTGGTTCAGTCTGCAGATTTTCAGATCAGGAATTCAGTTCCAGAGGCCTCATTAACATTCAAAACATTCTAACAAGACAAGCCTCGGGGAATAATTTACTATTAAATCTTCCATTCTTTTGTGGTTAATTAGACAGATTTCAGAAGTGTATTCAAAGTGAGTGTATTGCACAGGCAAAAAGATCAAGAAAGATTACTTTTTGTCCTATTTACTTTTTTCCTGTTAATGCACCGATAGCAGCAATCTCTAATTGATATCATTCCCAAGCACCAGGGATGGTCTCCTTGTAGACTCATTCCCTCCATGGTCTCTGTTATGGTTTCAGCCAGGTGGGGCCTAAATTTGGGTTTTTAAGTTCAGACTAGGCCTGAAAATGGTCAGGTGACTTGAGCTGGGCTGAGCTAGCCAGCAGCTGATCTCTTCTAGCCAATAATATTGTATTCCATACCATACTACATCATCTCAAAGGGTGTAAAATGCAGTGTGTGGGTGTGG
>JAWWEV010000448.1:0-11400 GCA_035583235.1 Hafferia zeledoni | reverse complement strand
CAATTTTTCTCTTTGTGCCATTGCATTTATTGTAATATTGTTATTAAATTGTAACTGACTTATAATCTCTTTTGTGTTGCGTTCATTTCTCCTGCCGGTTTACCTTTAAACTATCACAAAGGGGAACTAAAGACCACAAGAGTGTGGTTTCATAAGGTAAGACTATGTAAAAGAATGACATTATTGCAATGATTAGTATCCACCTGCCCTTTTCAATCCCCTCCCTCTTTGTTTTCCATTAGAAAACCAAACCATTAAGTGGGGAAAAAGGTGTCTCTTAGACCAGCAAGCTAGGCAGGCTCAAAGTCAGAGGAGAACTGCAGAACCCAGTGAGGATGAAGCAATTAGGTGCTTAACAGCTGAATCATTATCACGATAAAGAAATGCAAATTACTGTTAAAAATAATTTCATACTTGCTTGCTTTCTTCATTTTTGATTTTGGAGTTCTACCACTCTTCAATTTTTGCTTTCCCTCAGACTCTATGGATTTGGCATTCTCTTCTTCTTTAGCTGGAAGCTCCTATGTTAAGGTAACAAAAATGTTACTCATGCACAAGCTCTTACACTTCTACAGAACAAAAAACAGTGTATCTTTCATTAAGAAGTCATGATAAAGTTATTTCCAAAAGCATTAGTTACCCTCTGCAAAAAGAAACCTTCCCCCTCAAATTATTTTACCATCTTTAAAGTTCAAATTCTGAAATTAACAGACAACATACCAAGTAAGTTAAAGAAAGCCACTGTGCTTTCAAAAGTTTTTACCAATTCTTGATTTACATAGATTTAAAACTTATTTTTGTAGATAGTTTTCATGAAGAAAAAAGATAAATTGTTTGGCTGATTCAGTTAAAGCTCTCTTTTTATATATGTTTCCAAGGAGTAAGGCAAAGCATTGCAAAGCACAATCTAAAAAAGTGGTACAGAGTAAAAATCAAGAACATGCACCAATTAAAGTTTTCACTTACTGGTTCTTTCACAATTCGGGAAATGCTAGATACCGTTTTTTTCCTTGACCTCAAAAGAGGGGGTGAAAAGACAAATTGAGAAGACAAATCTGGGTCTAAATCCTTAAACTGCATGGGATGGTCTGCTTTTCCATCTAGAACGACAATGCATCATTAGCACGCACATATGTTATACATGAAGGACAGTAATATTAAATTACAGCTGATAAACAAGAGCACATTAGTTTCCTGAAATTAAAGGTCCACTCAAGTTTATAAACGCTCCACACAAAGGTATTTTTCCCCTAGTAACTGCTTCTTGGGATTCATTCTTTTACAGTAAATTGTGAAGCCAAACTAAGCCAGTGTAGTGATTTCACCTGCACTTACACAATCAAAGACATTAATGCTCAAGAGGCATCAAAAGCCCTTACGTATTTTTAAAAAATTATCATATACTTTTAATTAAAAGACTCCTATGCACGCTAGTTTTGCTGACAAAGTATGTGCCTATGAAAAACAATCAGATAATTTAACAGCTGTATAAATTTGTTGCAAGATGCAGATCATTTGAACTTAACAAGTGAACATAATTTAGAAGCATGCCTCCTTTATTCCTCTGTTAGGGGGAATGGATGGCAATCACATTCATAGATAACCTGTGGTTTAAAAACTGATAGAAACTAAGCTCATGACAAAAATTTACCATAAATTTCACTTTAGTGCTTAGATCAGCCTCATAATCTGTTAGTTCCACCAGAACTAACTAGATAGTCATGCAGAATTCAGACAAAAGATGGATTGCCTCTTGCCAAATTTCTTATTTGCATGCTTACATTTTTTACAATACTTAAAGCCATTCTCACAGTTTGCATTCTGTGGTTTAAAGACAAATATGCCCTATTTTGCATATAAACATAGCACACTTACCTTCAGATTTCTCTGTAAGCTTTGTGAGAGGAGGTGAGAAATGGAAAGGCTCATTTTCCTCAACAGTTAGTTTCTGATGCATGGCAGTTTTGCGGGATCTGGTTCTTGTAACACGGTCTGTTAGAGCCTTTGATGTTCGATCCTGTCGTGATGGGTTTATGTCTTCAAGCAGCAAAGGACTGCCACCAGGTCCTTGGGGAAAGGCCTCTGCCGACAGTGATCGCTTCTTCCTGCCCCGCCGCCCTGTCCTTACTGCAGTCCTGGGAGTGGTTGGCTCCTCGCTCGGCTGTGCAGGTGCTTGTGCATGAGTATCTGTTATTTCAGGCACCTCATGTGGCTCTCTTCTAGTTCTTTTCTTAGGAGTACTACCAAAGACTTCTACTTTCCCACCTGAATTTATGTCTTCCTGAGCAGAAGTAAACTCTGGATGTGTCAAGAGATTTTGTGCCACTTTCCTAGCACTTCTTCTAGGAGTGGCAGGAAGTTTAAATTCTGTTTGAGGAAGCGATGATTTAGACAGATCAAGGTCAGAATGTTCTGAAACTTCTGATGAACTTCTCTTTCTTCTTCTGCCTCTTTTAGCTGGCACAGGTGAAACAAGTTGGTCACTAGGCTGCACCTCTTGATCCTTGACAGTATTTTCAGTAAACTGTAAATTAAAGCTTTTTGGTTTTCTTGCACTTCTACTGGGACTGACTGCTGCTTTTATGTTATGATCAGTGTCAGTCTGACCAGCTTCTTGATCTCCAGCTGAACTTTTTCCTCTTCTGGTCCTTCTAGAAGAGGCAAAAGTGCTACCATCAGGAAGAGAAATTTCCTCATTAGCCTCTTCCAAGAGTTCAGATGCAGCTTCCTTTGTTCTCCTTAATCTTCTTCTCGGAGTAACAGCTGTGGACTGCGTAGTGTCAGACAAGGTTTGTCCATCAGAATGGCTGCTTTCTGTTTTTTCTAAATGAGTCAGTTTAGGTTTCCTACCTCTCCTAGGAGTAACAGGCATCACAGGTATTTGCTCCTCTTGAGCCTTTTCCTCTGTTTGAAGACTGGAAGTCTCAGACGCTTCTTTAGTTCGCCTGGTACTTCTCCGAGGAGACAGTCCGAACGCAACCGGTGTGTCTGTCTTCAGTAGTTGCTGAGGGTCTGCTGACAGAATACTTATTCTACTCAGTTGCCCCCTTGTGCGTGTTCTTGGAGCAATGGCATACTCTAATTGATGTCTGCTGCTTTCCTCCTCCACTCCTTCTGGCACAGGTGCTAAGAGAGCTTTTGCCTTCTGGAATCTAGTTACTTTTTTACCTAAAGTTTCATGAATAGATTGTTCTACAACTTCAGATGTAAATTCTTTACTTCTTGTGTCTTTGATTACATCCAGTAAGTTTTCAGCAATAGCAACCTTAATGGGTTCAGGC
Source organism: Hafferia zeledoni (assembly GCA_035583235.1). Classification (NCBI taxonomy): domain Eukaryota; kingdom Metazoa; phylum Chordata; class Aves; order Passeriformes; family Thamnophilidae; genus Hafferia; species Hafferia zeledoni. The sequence goes on along the minus strand of JAWWEV010000448.1, from coordinate 8,119 downwards.
ACATATGGTAATGACTCTGTATTTTGAGATTCCTGATCACCAGTTACAGTGGACACCGAGTTTGTAACATGTTCTTGGCTTTCGGTATTTCCTGAATTGGTCACAGGTTTTTCCTCTATTGTTGTGCCATCTGGTTTAGAAGCATCTACTAATGTAGGATCTCCCACATCTGCTTCCCCTTCTTCTCCTTCCAAAACTAAGCTAAAACTACTCTGAGGTAGAAAAAGGTCTCCATCTCCCTCAGCTGCATCACATTCACTATCTTTATGATCAGGCAAATCACATGCAAATTGTTGCTCTATATTTTCATAGCTATAATTAAGATTGCCTGATGGATCCAGTTCACAATATGGTGATGTTTCAGGTGGTGGTTCTGAGGTATCTTCAATAACCTGAAGTTAAAACATGTCTGTTAATACTTTATTCATTACCACACAGACTAACTTCACATTGAGCTAAATGAAGCTGAGCACAGTGAAAAGCTGCTTTTCCTTTCAGATCATCTCCAAATGTAAAGTTAGAAACACAAAACATTCTCCTAGAGATGAAAGTTTATACATTTAAGGGACAAATCAGAGCAGTCAATGTTTGCAATTCACAAGTTCCCTTTCTGATATTTCCGTTCAGGAGTAACAATTTGTCACTACCCATTGCCAGTGAGCAGTTGTACAATACAAGGTGTGTACACAACGGGTTGGCAGTGACCATCACACTGTAGTGCCTTCTGCACTACTCCACATCCACACAGGGTGACTCACTCTGTGTCTGACAGGGAAAATACAATTAAGTCCCCAGAGATTACAGCTTCGGTCATGACAGTTCTGACTGCAACACTGACTCAGACTGGCCAGGTATCGCATCCAACAAGTCAACACTGCACTTGAAGGAGGTCACTTGATTGCATGAGATAACATATATTCTAAATACCTCAATCTCATGAAGAAATACCTTGACACCAAAATGAGCTTACTGGTAATTCTGTTTGTGTTAAGGAACAAACAATTAAGGACCTAAGCACCTAAATCATTCTGAAAGTGAGTTTGTTCCCACATAATTTTGTCATTAGGTAAATGGCTCCCATTCGTCAAGAATTTATCAAGAAGCTCCACTCCTGTAGCTTTCTCGTAGTTTTTAACATTAAAACTATTTCAGTCAAATAAAAAAAGCTTGAATTTCAGTAAGTCAAATGAATGCAGGATTATTTTGAAAAAGAGTTCAGGCATTTATTTTGTATGACTACAGCCCTCAAAGGCTTAAGTCTTGACAGGTTCTGTTCTGTGTTATGGAACAGAACACGCACAAGTGAAACTGCACCGGCCCTTACACAATGAGCTTTTAACTTGGGTCAAGCGGCTAAAGAAACAGACATTTTTGTGTGCCTTCTAATTGCCAGTAAAACAGATCTGCCCTCCCTTTGCAAACTGTTTTCTATTTTGTAGAATATGGGAAATCATTTACTTACATTAATTTCCTCAGTTTTAGGAAAATTATTAGAAACAGGAACTTTTTCAATTTCAGCTGCTTCAGGGTTACATTCTTCAGGTAAATCCACATACTTTCCCTCAGGGCGATTTTCTGAATGAGTACTGACCACATCCTCACTGTCAAGGACACTTATCACAGCTGGAAGAGATTTATGTAATTTTAACTTAACTATTATATAAATGACACAAGTTTTTCAACAGGAAGTAACAGAGGGAGCAGGACCCAACAATACAGTTCTCCATCCTGCCACATACATTGGGCTTTTCCAGAAAGTAGAAGCCAAAACTATTGTGCTGGTTTGGGCTGGGATAAAGTTCATTTTCTTGACAGCAGCTGGTATTTCTGCATTATGGATTTGAGCCTAAGACATTGTTGATGACACAGGGATGTTTTTAGCTACTGCTGAGCAGCACTTACAGAGAGCCAAGGCCTTTTCTGCTTCTCACCCCACCCCACCCATGAGTGGGCTAGGGGTGCAAAACAAGCTTGGGGGGAATGCAGTCAGGACAGCTGACCCCAACTGACTCAAGGAATATCCCATACCATATGGCATCATGCTCAGCATAAAAGGCAGGGCAAAGGAGGAAGCAGGCGCCATTTGGAGTTATGGCGCTTGTCTTCCCATTACACACAACGGAGCCCTCCTTCCCTGTAGATGGCTGAACACCTGCCTGAAGACAGCAAGTGGTGAATTAATTCCTTGTTTTGCCTTGCTTGCATGTAAGACTTTTGCTTTCCCTATTAAACTGTCTTTATCTCAACCCATGAGTTTTCTCACCTTTAGCTTTCCAATTCTCTCCCCCATTCCACACAGGGGGAAATGAGCAAGTGGCTGTTTGGGGCTTAGTTGTTGGCTGTTTAAACTACAACAACTACATATCTGGTAAAGGATGCATCCCCGCAGTAAGAAAAAGGAAGGAAAAATCCAGCTGTCAAGTCCATAGGGAAAAAAACACAGAGGAAAAGGTGTCTGCAAAGGCACACTGGTAGACAGCTCCTTCAGTCTGAGTACTGAGGATGCATCACCTTTTAAAATAGTAACTCTGCAGGTTCCATGGCACACAAATTAGCAAAGTGGTGTGTAACATTAAAATAAGTACTGATGTCTCCTTATAATACTTAAAGTTCTACCAGCATTCTCAGCATCTTGATCAAGAACTGGGTAGATTCATTATGCACTTCTACAAGGGCTTTCTCTGGGCAGGGTATTGTCTCTGTAGATTAATGAAAGTTGGCAGTAACATGCTAGTGGTACTACTGCAATCTGAGACACCCACAGTGGTACAGCAAACTACACATGTCACCTTCAGGAGTTCTGCTACCTTAATGCACAGAACACCTCCAACATACTGTACATACATTCACTGTCTGCCTCCGGGGATTCAGAAAGCTGTGGATTTGTTGCAACCAGTATGGCTTTTTCTTCGGATGATGAGGTCATTTTGGACTCCTGGGAGTTTGTTTCACTTCATGAACAGAAAGAAAGAAATTCATCATAAACCTTGAAAACAAACCTTGAAGAGCTTTACAAGTTCCACTCTCACTGTAAAATCCTCAAGTTTCAAACGAGAAAAACCACATGAAAAATCAGAAATTCTTTTACCAACATAATTATTTTCAGTTTGTGACTCATTTTATGAAACAAATGAAGTACTTACCATTCTTCCCAGCTGCCTATCACTAGATAATAACAACAGAGTTGGATTAAAGAATAATATATTATTTGTCTTCGGTAGAAAGAGGGCAACTGCTAGTACAGAGGTTCAGAACAAACTGAACAAAAGTCTGTACCAGTGTTAAGTTACTACTTGAAATTAGAGGCTATTTCATTGCTAACATTTTCTCTTTATCCCTAAGCACTTTCAGCTTTTAAAGTACCTGGTGAGAAAACTGCTTCTCTTTCCATAAACGAACAGATGCTAATTGAGCACACACAGAAAACAGGAATTAAGTCTATAAAATATGCCAGAAAGCATTCAAACTCCAAAATAAACCCAGTGAAGTTACAGGAATCTCAGGATTAATTTTTAACAACGCAATTTTCAGATAAAAGCAGAGCTTATATTGACAGTATCTGCTTAATAAGCCTCGAACTGTAAGGAGGTTTATACAGCCTGTTGAATGAACTCTTTATCATCCTACTTTGGGGTCTGCAATGATTTGAGAAACAAGGCTCAAATTGACAACTACTCAGTGTGCATTTTATTCATGCCAGATTACTTCTGCTCATAGACAGAATGGAATAGACAGGTTTTTTTATGTAAGAACACAGGAAAGAAACAAGCCCATGTCAAAATCATAGCTTTCAAACACAGAAAAGCCAGCAGCTACATCTTGTGTGAACCCAAAGATGTATGTATTTTGCAAGCTCACCCTTCATTTGCAGCCCGAAAAGTAGTGGCCTCAGCAGCTTTGAGCACCAATTTATCATCCTCAGGACAGGTAAGACACTCAGCATTTGATTCTTCCATAGATCCTACAAAAATGAACAGATGGATTACTTCCTTGTTGCACTTAACATCATTTCTTTTACAATGCTCACGATTTTAAAATGATCCTATATGCATTTCATCTAGGGTAGTGTTTTAAGAAAATACTACCAAGACCTCAAATGTACAGAAGGTCTGAATTCTTCTTTCCAGTAAAAGAAGCCCGAGATGCATAATTTCAGTCAAGAAAGCAAACTGACCACTGGTAATTCTATTTACAAACTAAACTTGTATTACTGACCTAATACATAAAAACTTTAGAAAATATCTCTCCTTAAAATTGGGTAGGAAGTTTTTTATTTTAGTTTGGATATTTATCTCATTCCAGTAATTCTTCTTTCCTTTCTTATTCCATTTTCTCCTCTTTACAAGAGTGCATCTAAGGTCTTTTCTTGCTCTTTTCTCTAATGATTGTCTACTGGTGTTGAAATCCAATCACTTGCTTACCTGCTTTTATCTCAATAGGTTCAATTTTAGAAACATCTTCCTCTTCCCTGTTTCTACTCTCTGCTTCCCAGATTCAGCAATTACCTTTGCAAAGAGTGTACAGGACTGGGATAATTTTGCCAGCTCAGGCCAAAAGAAAGCTATACTGACTGCTCTCCAATGCTTCCAGAGTACTGAAATTGTACAGAGCTCCTTGTACCTTAGTCCAGCAATGACAGTTTCTTTATAAGGTTATTGTTTAATGGTTAGTACCTTACTATTTTTAATGATAAGCACCTTTGATTTCTTGTACAAATACAAGACAGTTAAAACTGGACAGCCAAATGTTTTGACCTACATGCAAATCTGGTGAATCCTTTTTCCCAATGCACATAAGAGTCTGTATCTGAGCATTCATGTTACTGAAAAAGGAACTGAGGTACTTCAACAGCACCAATCACTCTTCAGGATCCTCGAGAACCAGCTCAGACTTAGGACTGAATGAGGATGCATATGATGCACTGATATTGTAGTGCCAACTCACTGTTATGACCCATTTCAAGACCTCAGACACAGAACTCTTGACACTTGCATACATGTCCCAGGAATAGCAACATTTTTTATAAAGGGTTCAGCAGACTCATCTGTTAATCAAAAACTGACTGTAGCTGTTTGCACATCATCTCCCTGTTCTGCACTACTATCATTCCCAGCTCCTCATCACTGCTCACCAGCTAATGAGTTAAGTATCTTCTAACTTGCCAGCCAGCCTGCTAATACAAACAGATTCTCTGCAGCTGAACTGGCTCCAATGACTTGAACTGAGCTGAAGCATCAAAGATTTAGAGAAATAGGTTTAGAAAAGGCTATATAAGCTCTTGAGCCAGCAAAATGATCAACCACGGCTTTAATGAGAAGCAGATGCACAAGCAAACTTACTTCCAGAATAAAACTATTCAACTGAGCACTAATGAGGTGGTTAAAAGAGGAAGAAAATAGTCAAAGCATGCTATACACTGAACTTGCTGTAAAAAACCCTGCAGACTGCAGAAGTACCCCTAAAGTATAATTAGAAGTCCAAGTTTTCAACTTAGCTCCTTCTCAAAACTCCCACAAATCACTGCTGCCTTTCAGATGCAACTACACACAGAAAATACCAGTCAAGGAAAATACACATTCATAATGTCCAGGATACCTAAAAAATTACTTAAAACATAGTGGTAATTTTTAAAGCCTAAGACAAGAAGTGCTTAGGACACTTGTGAACCCTCATCATTAACTGCTGCACTTATCAGTAACTTAATCTTCTAAAGACATCTAAAAAATTCAGAAATTTATGTTATCATAGGATGAAACACACCAGCTTCTTTTCTTGGTTCTGAAGGATCTGGTTGTTCCATCTGGAAAGGTTTATCTTCAATCATTTCACTGTCTTCTTCCTCCTCCAATTCTTGAACATCAGCAGTTTCCTCAGTGGAAGAATTAGCTGGTTTAGCAGCTATAAAGATGACATCATCTTCAAAATCATCAGGTGACTTCGCATCATGGTACTCCAAAGTAGTTTGTTCTGATCTGACAGAGAAGTCACTATTTTCTTTGCTGACATCCATTTTTAACAAATCACCTCCAGATATGTTTTCTGAAGACTCCTGTAATTCAGCATGACTATCCTCCTCAGGATTGTTCAGAGTAAACAGAGTTGTTTTACCTCTGCTTTCAGACCAACCATCCTCTACCATGTCATCATGATGCTCAGATGAAGCTCCAAATAGTGCTTTATCATCTTCTGTTACCTGAAAAAAAAGTTCAGATCAGTAATAAGAGCATGCGTTTTGTCAAAGCAAAACAAAAAAAAACCCCAGACATATACTGATATTTCTAAGTTACATGTGTCCCCTTAACAAGGCAATACAAAATTCTCACTCTAGCACCTAGATTTAAAAGTGAGTGTAAAAATTAATCACACTTTTGACTGCTTATTGAGTTTCCACAATACTGAAGAATCAAGACAAAGTCAGTCTTGTAAGAGCTTGCTTGTAATGTCCTCTTAAGGCTGTTCATTGGGTTCAGCAGTGTGTTTTCAACATGACAGAGCTTGGCCTAATAAAATTGTAACTCCAGATTTCTCTTTCTTATGCCTGCCTTTACAATGCACATGCACTACTAAAATACGCTAGTGTTCACTATGCCTGTAGCATGGAACAAGTAAATTAATCTGGCTACAGTGTCACTATTAGTAGGAATTCATACAGGAGAGAGCACCTCTTGTTACAGTTGAGTAGCTCTTTATAACAGACAATAAAAGGTATAAAGACAAATTGTGACAATTTGTAAGGACATGTACAGAAAGCTCATACATGCAGATACTAGAACAACATACTCCTTTTCTGCCCCTGATTTTGGTACATTTTGTTGGCAACTACATGACAGTCTGAACCACAGAATCCAGCTACAGAACAATGATAGGAGCAGAAGGGCCACTGTCATATAGACCAGGTTCATTTGAAAACTACATGGATGCCTTCCCTAGTGCAAGGCGAGAAGCAAACCCAAGAACTTCATGGCTAGAGAACAGACAACACACTACAGCTCTCTTCATCAGGAGTCTCTTTTTACCATAATTTAAGTAAACCCAGCCTTGCAAAAAGACAGGCTAAAAGTCAATGCAGCTTATGAATTTTGTTGCTTCCCAAAATGCTTAATTCACAAAATTTAACAAACCCAAACAAGTGGCTCAAGTCTGTATTCCTTACCTTCCTGCCACACCACCATTTGAAAAGGTACAGGTGAAAGCTGAACCAGCAGCTGGAACAATCACAGGTGCTAATAACCCCTGAGCAAACCTCACCAAGGTCCCTGACATTTATTATTAATAAATAATGAATATTAATGAATAAACCTGCAGGCACATGATGTTACAGAAGGTCTAACGTAACAACCATTTTTTTGACCAAATTCTACCATTTTGATTCACAATCCAAGTTCTCTGCATATGGAGTTTTGGCAAACTTCAAACCAAATCACAGCATTTTACTGCAAAAATCACCAACTACAGCCCAGCTTACCCCAACAGTCCATTTTGCATTTGAGTTCTCTTCCATAAAAGATATTCTAGGTTCCTTTGCTCGTAGTGGAGGAGTAACTGATCGTCCTGGAGATGCAGAGGGAGTTGCTAGGGGTGTAGTGCGAAGGCTGGACCTGAGAATAGACTGAGGAGTAAACCCAGGAAAACCAGAGGAAGACGTGGCCAAAACTTTAGCTCTCTAGGAAAAGAAATAAAAACATTTAATTTCGAACCAGTTAGATCTTCAAAACATAACACTTCATTTGTCAAAAGCATTAGCTTAAATTACAAACTGGGTTTACAGCAGAAGAGAGAACAAAGTTTTGCCTCCATACTCTTTGTCCAAAGTTACAAAAATTTTAGGGATAAAAACTCATGCTTTTTATGTTTCTTTTGGGTTTTTTGGGTTTGTGTTTTTTTAAATCCAAGACAAAAAGTTATTTTTCAAATTAATCCTGAAGAAACAAGAATATGGCACCTTGTTGTCTCTAATGTTATCTCCTCTCCAGTAATTTTGCAATTTCTACTCTGCCCTTCCAAAAGGCACACAACTTCAACTGTTATTCTACATGGCAACGTTTCCAGTTGCTGTGTCCAACATGGCAACTCAGAAAAGCAACAGACACAGCTCATTTCTTCACCGATTAATCAGCTG
>JAWWEV010000447.1:0-11407 GCA_035583235.1 Hafferia zeledoni | reverse complement strand
GCCCCAGCCCTGGGAGTGTCCAAGGCCAGGTTGGAGCACCCTGGGACAGTGGGAGGTGTCCCTGCCCATGGCAGGGGGTGGGAATGGATGAATTTCACATCCCTTCCAACCCAAACCATCCCAGGATTCTTTGATACCTGCCATGGGTTTGGCTGCCCACACATGGACATCCTGTGTCCCTGTGCCCAGGGGGGATCCACAGGCTGCATGAGAAGCCACCAGAAGGTTGGCAGAAGGTCTGGACCACAGTCACCACCCACCAAGTGAAGCTGAGAGCTGAGGACTCCTTGTTTGGTCCCCCAGCTCTCTGAGAGCACAGCGTTTCATGGAAGGAAAGCCATCCCAGAGCTTCTTGTGTGGGAAGATCTGCCCAGACTTCCTCACTGAGGAGCCAACAGGCTACCCTTGTCCTTCAGAGTCTGTCCATATCTCCAAACAGTAATTTTTCTGGTGGGATTCCAAGGGATAAAGTTGCCTCCTGATTAGGAGACACTCAATATCTCTCTTTGGTCTTGGTGTTTCTCCTCTCTCTCCCCATTTCTTTTGTTGTGATGGCTTTGTTTGCTTTGGGAGAATTACAAACCCCGTGGAAATCACTTTGATGGGGCTTGGATTAATCAAGTGATAACTAATGATGGACTCAGCCTTGGCATCATTCCTTTGGGTGAAATGTCTGGGTGACTCTGGGCTTTCTTTTAAGTAATTCTGCTTAACTAAATCGAGCAAAACCCTCTTGGAAGGGAAACAACAAACTATTTATAATTTTTAATTGCAAGGGGCCGTTTGCTTCCCATGATGAGCCAATGGGGTGGCTGAGTCAGGTGCTGCAGCAAAGGGGCTTGGAACCCCAATCTTTGGGGAATCCCTGGGTAGAAAGTCCCCCCAGTCCTCAGGAAGGGACTTGAAACACAGAAGGATGAAGTCACAGTTCTCAAGTAGCTGCTGATTGAGCCTTTGAAACAAGGTCCAGTGGAAACCAAGAAGAATCCAGGTTTCCTTTTCTCCAAAACAGGATTTCATGGAGGTTGGTGACTCATCCAAGGGCCAGCTGGACCTTCCTGGACACCTTGGGGTTGTCTCTCTTAGGGCAAGCAATGGGTGTGGGGTCAGCACTGAACAACCAATCCCTCAAACACAATTAGACACCTTTTTGGTGACATGGAGGTGCCTTACTGGATTTTTGGTGACATGGAGGTGCCACAGTGGATTTTTGGTGACATGGAGGTGTCTCACTGGATTTTTGGGGACATGAAGGTTCCTCATTTCATTTTTGGTGTCATGGAGGTGCCACAGTGGATTTTTGGTGACATGGAGATGACAAATTGGATTTTTGGTGACATGGAGGTGCCTCCTTTGCATATTTCCTATTTTTTTCTCTCTGGCACTTTAATTAAGGGTGTCACAGTAACAAGTGGGTGATAAGTTGACAAGCAGAGTCAGCTGATCTTCCTCATACAAGAGAGTAACCTGGGCTGGGAGATGATCCCACAGGAGAACAACCTGGGCTGGGAGATGATCCAAACAGGAGAATAACCTGGGACAAGAATGTTCCCAACAGAAGAATAACCTGGCTGGGAGATGATCCCAATACACCTTTGTATGTGTGTCCATGGGGAAGCCACGCCAGCTGAAGGGGGAAGTTTGGGCTTCCTGCCATTATGTTGCCATGACCTTCAGGTGCATTTTCCACCCCAGGTAAGGGTGCCCCAGACACAGAAGGTGGCTCAGTTTTCCTGGCAGGGAGAAGGGACTGGAAGACTGGAATTACTGACAGCACTTCAGTCAAGGCTGCTGAGGGAAAGGACAAAATGTTCTTCCTGTACTCCAGGAGGACAAGAAATGGAACTGAGGTACCAAAGGATGAAATCCCAGGATGGGATGGGATGGAAGGGACCTCAAAGATCATCCATTCCCACCCTCTGCCATGGGCAGGGACACCTCCCACTGTCCCAGGGTGCTCCAACCTGGCCTTGGACACTCCCAGGGATGGGGCAGTATCTCTGCTCTGCCCAACTTGTGCCAGTCCCTGCCCACCCTCCCAGCCAGGAATTCCTTCCCAATATCCCATCTGTCCCTGCCCTCTGGCAGTGGGAAGCCATTCCCTGTGTCCTGTCCCTCCAGGCCTTGTCCCCAGTCCCTCTCCAGCTCTTTTAGATCCTCTCTCTGTATCTTCATGTCACGTTGCTTTAAGGGACTGTCCCAGGCACCATCTGGAATAATTCAGTGGCCATGGCAATGGAACTGTCATGCACCATTTAGAGAGAGACATGACATTCCAGGGACCACAGAAAAGCTGGGAAGCCACCCTGTGACCCAGCCTTAGCCACAGGAAAGTTCAAGGTCTGCCCCACCTTCTTGAATGGTCTCTTTCTGAGATGGTGGGGAAAAGAAGCCCCGTTGGTTTCAGATGTTTTATCCCACCTGTCCTTGCTGTCACTCTGGAAACAGCAGGAATTCCCATCCAGAGGTTCCTGTCCTCCTCCTGCTGTGACTGTCTCATTGAGATTGAACAAGGACAGGAGGATCAATCTCTCCTAAGGTCAAAAGTCTAAAAGACCATTTGTCCAGACTTCAGAGACTCATGTGAGACAGACCACGTTAATCAGCTCCTGGAGATGCCCATTTCCTTTTTTTTTGTCATGAAGCCAATGGGATGGAATTGGAATTAAACATCTGATCCCTGGATATAAACCTCAGAAAAACAGACCTCTCTGTGAGAGATCATGGAATTACAGGATGGTTTGGGTTGGGAGGGACCTTAAAGCCCCTCCAGTGCCACCCCTGCCATGGGCAGGGACACCTCCCACTGTCCCAGGGTGCTCCAACCTGCCCTTGGACACTCCCAGGGATGGAGGTGAATAAAGTCACAGAGTCATTAAGGTCGGAAAATATCTCAGAGGCCATCGAGTCCAACCACAAACACCCTTGAGAAGGACCTTGTCCCTGCACTGACTTTTAAGATAATTTCTACACTTAGATCTGGATAAACTCAGTTCAAGTCCTGCCCCTCCTGCCCTGTGTCCTTCCCCAGTCCTACCAATGCCATGGGCAAGAAACATGGAAAGATATAAAAATAGCTCCGTGGCAAAGCTCCTGGGAGGGCCGTGGGCAGGGGTGGCCTCTTTGCTCAGGGCTGATTAAGGCCATGAATATATTATCTTGGAATGCTAATGAATGCCTGTTCTTTCCATCCCAAGGGGCACGGCTGGAACCTTGGGATGGAGCCTCCCAGCCCACAAACAGGGTCGGTCAGTGTGGGCACAAGCAGGAGACAAGGACATGAGGGCAAACCAAAGGGTGTGCCAAGAGCTCCTGCTGTGCCCAGGGTGGGAATGGAAAGCCATGGATGGAAGAACTCCCACCAGGAAAGGAGTTACTCATTTATGCTGCAAGTCATTCCTGGCACGGGAGGAGAAGTTAAAGATTGACCCACATGGAGTTGGGCTGGAAATCAGAAGGTAAATTGGAGTGACTGGAGCACTTGGTGACACCAAGTCTCAATATGACCAAGGAACATCCTACACCTCCAGCACATCCTTCACCTCCAGCACTTGGCTGGCACATGGGACAGAGACAGGCTTTGTTTGGCTTGGATGGGACTTCTGGAGATCTATAAATCCAGAAGAACCCCCATGTGTTTGGACTTGGCTGAACAAACCTTGTGTTAAGTCACCAGACAAGCTGGATTTGGGACAATCCTTGGAGCAAATTGGGTTCGGGACCATCCCTGGAGCTGCTTCATGTCTTGTTTTACCAAGAGGGCAGAAGACCAGACCAAGTTTGGGGGTCTTTAAATACATTCCTGACAGAGTCAAATCAAGAAGAGTTTGAGCAGACCCAGATTTCAATCCCTGCCATTCCTCTGGGTCTCTCCTTGTCCTTAACCCAGTCCCCTTTGTCCTTGACCAGCCTTGTTTGCCCCCCAGTCACAACCAGAAGACACAGCTCAAAACCCTCGGGTTGAAGTCCAGTTTTTGTGTGTCTATAAGAGATTGTCCTCTTTGTCCCAACTCCACCAAACCTGGATTGGGTTTTGTGTGTCTGTAAAAGATTGTCTTCTTTGTTCCAACTCAACTAGACCTGGTTTGGTTTCTGTGTGTCTATAAAAGATTGTCCTCTTTGTCCCAACTCCACCAGACCTGGATTGGGTTTTGGGTGTCTCCTGTTACCTTGGAATGGCACCACAGTGGGTCCAGCTGGTGCAGCCTCTCCTGCTCCAGCAGGGCTGGATTCTCCCAGTCCTCCTCCACTTAGCCGCATGTCTGTGTTGCCCAGGACTGGACTCATGACCAGAAATGGTGCTTTAAAGGCCATTCCTGAGGATCCCTGGAAGAGAAGCTGGAATGGATCTAATGATGGTTCAGGATCTCTCCATGTGCTCCAGAGCTGAGAGAAGCTGATCAGAGCAGCTGCTGAACAAATGAGGAGTTTGGATTCCCATTTTTGTCCACATCAACATCTCAGATGCCACATCCCATCTCAGAGAGGGATCCTGGGATTCAGCTCCACCTTCAGTGTCCAAGGCTCATTGTCCCACCTTTTTATTGCCAAAAAACATGTGGATGTGGCACTTGGGGACATGGGGCAGTGGTGGCCTTGGCAGTGCTGGGTGAGGATCTCCAGGGGCTTCTCCAACCTGAATAATTCCATGATCCTCCAACCCACTCTTTATGAAGATAGAAGATAAATTAACCCACCAAAGCACAATTAACCCCCTCCAGAACACGGATGTGACGTTGTCCTGCACAAATAACCGAGCCAAGAATGGGGCAAATTTATTGCTGGGAATGTTCTGCTTGGAAAAGTCTCTTCTCACTCCGGCCTAAAATTGTTACCCCTGAAAATGTAGAAGTGAGTAATGAGAAATTGGAGAAAGGGCAAAACTCCTGGTAGCATTTTGTGCCTCGTGAAACCACCCCCCACAGGAAATGTGAGTTGTATTTCAGGCTCCTGCTGAGAATGGGCTGGTTTGTGATCCAGGGGCTGCTTGGAAAGGAATTCCTGGCTGGCTTTTTACTGCATACCTGTTAAAATAGCATTTATAGTTCAATTGAGGGAAAAAAAAACCCCTCTATTAATTTTTAAACTGCTTTCCACTACCCCCAAACTCTTCCAACAAGATTTTTTTTTTTTTTTTCACTGCAAGGGGAGTTAAACTCGAGCTGTGAAAAAGAGCTGAACTCCAGTTCAGCTGTGAAAAGCCAAACCCAAAAGCCAACCCTGTGGGAAATTAATATGTCAGGTCTTTTTTTTTTTTAGGTGTCTGGAGTTGAAAAAGCTTCTCTAGGTCAAGTTATGCCGAGAGAGGGTCGTCAGAAAAACTGCTCTTATTTGGAGTTGTGATTATTTAAGTTGTCTTATTTGAGTTGTGATTTAATTGTGTGTTTTGAAAGGGTCTGATGCACTAAAAGAGGTTCCTTTTCACCAGGATTTCCTCAGTGTGGCAGAAGAGCATTTTTTGGTGTCTTTTGAACGTGCAGCAGCACTGGGGGAACATCCACAGGACTGGGGGAACTGGAGATGAGGTGATCACATCCCAATTTTTCCCAGGGATCCTCAGAGCATTCCCAGCACTGTGGGATGAGCACAGGGGTGGATGGTCCCACATTCCTTTCTTTGCATCAGGTGACACCCACACCCATCCTCGGGAGAAGCTGCAGCAGTAAAAGTTGACTGGGTTCTCCTTGAAGGTCCCACCTTATCTCTGCATCCAGCTCAGGTAAAGGTGGGATTGGGTGGGATTGGTGCCAGTCTGGCACCTCCTCCCTCCACGCCCAGCTCTGCAGCCAACCTTGCCTTCATTTCAGCCTCTACATTGTCCCAGTTCCTGGGAAACTGCATTTTAGGGCTTTTCACTGACTAAAAACCTGCAATCTCTGTTCCTGCTCAGCCAGACCTGGCTCAGGTTTGATGTTTCTTCTTTTGTCTTGAACTGGAAACACCAAATTTTTATCTTCTCCAGGGCCAATATCTCAGATTTCTGACCCGAACCTGCTTCCCAGACATTCCCAAATGGGAATATCCCCCTGAGCAGCTTTTCCTTCCTCAAAAGGGTTTCAGTCCCTTTGCCACAGGATCATTGGAGGTGCCACTGCCCCATTCCAGCTCCCTCCCGTTCCTTTTCCTTGCTCCTGTGACAGCCCTGAGTGCTCCCAAATGTTGAGGAACCTCCTCCATCCTCATTTTCTGAAGGCTTTACGAGGCCAAACCAGCGTTTCCTGCTGTGTTTAAGCCTTATTATTGCAAGCTGGATCTTACAGATGGAGATTCAAGAAGTTTTGATGCATCCAGAGACTTTGTTAGAGCACAATTTTCTTCCAAGAGATGCCAGGACCATGAAATCAGGGAAGATTTGGGCATCTCAGGGAGAAAATGTGGAGATCACACACAGCTGCAATTTTAGCTTCAGGCTGAACAGATTTTGTGGTTTTTCACTTCTGGCAAGAGAGAGCTGAGGTCTCTCCTGGCCCAGGACCAGCTCCCACCTCAGCTGAGTTGGGGAGTTCCAGCTTGGGGGGACAAATAGAGGAGAAAATGGCAATGATCACTCCTAAAATCCTGGGATGGTTTGGGCTGGAAGGGACCTTCAGGATCATCCAGTGTCATGGACAGGGACACCCTCCAGGATCCCAGGTTGCTCCTTGGACACTCCCAGGGCTGGGGCAGCCACAGCTGCTCTGGGAAATCCATTCCAGTCCCTCCCCACCCTCCCAGCCAGGAATTCCTTCCCAATATCCCACCTAACCCTCCTCTCTTTCATTCAAAAGCCACTCCCCCTGTGCTGTCCCCTTGTCCCAAGTCCCTCTCCAGCTTCCAGCCTGCAAAGTTTGGCTTTGCTGCACATCCAGGAGAGGACCCTGAGGTGACACTGCTCTGTCTGAGGACTCTGCTCCCAGATCCCAAATTCCCAAGCCTCACTTTTCTCTCTCTTTGCCCATTTCTGAGCATTTCAAAGCCAAACTTGCTCCTCTCTCTGCACCTGAACATCCTCCACGTGCTTTGGGTCCAAAGCCACCAAGTCCAAACCTGCTGCTTCCTGCCCTAGGATGGAATAATTCTGCTCCCTGGGGCCACCACAGGTTGGGATCCTCCAAATATTCCAAGGAAAACCAACACTCCCAGGACATGGAAGTCGGAGCTGGACTTGGATGATCCTTGGGTGTCAATTCCAGCTCTGGGTGTTCTTTGGAGTTCCTGTTTCCACTTTTCCAGCTGCTCAAGAGATTCTGGTGCTTCCAGGGAGGGGTTGGAATTCTTGGATGATCCTTGGGGGTCACTTCAAGCTCTGGGTGTTCTTTGGAGTTTCTGTTTCCAGTTTTCCAGCTGCTCAAAAGATCCTGGTGCTTCCAGGGAGGGGTTGGAATTCTTGGATGATCCTTGGGGATCAGTTCCAGCTCTGGGTGTTCTTTGGAGTTCCTGTTTCCACTTTTCCAGCTGCTCAAAAGATCCTGGTGCTTCCAGGGAGGGTTTGGAATTCTTGGATCTCCAGAGATCCCTCAAGACACCCCCAGGAGCTCCTTCATTCCCTTCTCCATCTTCTCCTCTGGATAATTCCTGAAAAACTTCCCATGTGGGTGAATTCATTGTCACTCTGTCCAAACCCTGAGCAAATCCTGGGGGTTGATCCAGGAAAAAGCTGGATGTGACTCCCCAGATTTCAATTTAAATTTCGACAGCATTAAAATAAAGATAATTCGTGTGTATTGGAAAGATAAAATATATCAAAATATTTGTTGGAATATTAGAAAGGTTAATTCATGTGTATTCTCATATACATTATAAACATAAAATAAATAAATAAAAATAGTTATTGTTATATCAGGAATGTTAATTAATGTGCATTTTATATACATTATTTAATATAAAATAAATAAAATGTTGGTTGGAATATTAGAAATGGTAATTGATGTGTATTCTCATAGGCATTATTAAAAAAATCAGAATATTTGTTGGAATGTTAAAAGGACTAATGTGTGTATTCATATGTATTATAAAATAAAATAAAATAAAATAAAATAAAATAAAATAAAATAAAATAAAATAAAACAAATACAATACAATAAAATAAAATAAAATAAAATAAAACAAAATAAAATAAAATAAAAATAAAATTAAAAATGAAATAAAATAAAAATAAAATATAAAATAAAATAAAACAAATAAAATAAAATAAAAATAAATAAAATAAAATTTAAAAAAAATAAAATAAAATATAAAATAAAATAAAACAAAGACAATAAAATAAAATAAAATAAATAAAAAATAAAATAAAACAAAATAAAATAAAAAATAAAATAAAATATAAAATAAAATAAAATAAAACAAATACAATACAATACAATACAATACAATAAAATAAAATACAATACAATACAATACAATACAATACAATAAAATAAAATAAAATAAATAAAAAATATATCTGTTAGAATATTAAGAATGTTAATTAATGTGTATTTTATATACATTATTTAGAAAGGAATATTAGAAAGGTTAATTCATGTGTATTCTCATATACATTATAAAAATATTTATTGTGATATCAGGAATTTTAATTAATGTGTATTTTATATGCATTATTTAAAATAAATAAAATGTTTGTTGGAATATTAGAAATGCTAATTAATGTGTATTCTTATATACATTATGAAAATAAAATAAATCAAATATTTGTTGGAATATTAGAAAGGTTAATTCGTGTGTATTCTCATATACATTATAAAAATAAAATAAATCAAAATTTTTTTTGAATATTATAAATGCTAATTGATGGGTATTCTCATATACATTATAAAAATAAATAAATAAAAATATTTCCTATAATATTACAAAGGTTAATTCATCTATGTTTTCATATATATTATGAAAATAAAATAAATTAAATATTTATTGTTATATTAGGAATGTTAATTAATGTATATTTTATATACATTATTTAAAATAAATAAAATATTGGTTGGAATATTACAAAGGTTAATTTATATATATTGTCATATACATTATAAAAATAAAATAAATCAAAATATTTGTTGGAATATTGGAAAGATTAATTCATGTGTATTCTCATATATATTATAAAAATAAAATAAAAGTATTTGTTGTGATAATGGGAATGTTAATTAATGTATTTTTATGTGCATTATTTAAAATAAAATAAATAAAAATATTTGTTGGAATATTAGAAAGGTTAAGTCGTGTGTTTTCATATGTATTATAAAAATAAAATAAATAAAAATATTTATTGTGATATCAGGAATGTTAATGTAGATTTTATATAGATTATTTAAAATAAAATAAATAAACTATTTGTTGGAATATTAGAAAGGTTAATTAATACGTATCTTCATTTACATTATAAAAATAAAATAAATAAAAGTCTTTATTGCAATATAAATGTGAATTGCAACTTTGCTAAATAAAATTAATTGTAGTTGTGTGAAATGTGATTTTGTTGCCATATTCTAAATGTTTAATTAAATGTTCTTTGTTTATAAACATGGTTCTCATTTATAAATGATTTGTGAAAAATATTAAAATTACAAAGATAAAAATATCTATTGTAATATTGGAAATGTTAATTCATGGATATTCATATATATTATAAAAATAAAATAAAAATATTTATTATAAAATGTTAATTAATGTATATTTGTATATACATTGTTTGAAATTAAATAAATA
Organism: Hafferia zeledoni; assembly: GCA_035583235.1. Lineage (NCBI taxonomy): Eukaryota > Metazoa > Chordata > Aves > Passeriformes > Thamnophilidae > Hafferia > Hafferia zeledoni. The sequence continues at coordinate 1,726 of JAWWEV010000447.1, read as the reverse complement.
GAAATATTTGTTCGAATATTAGAAATGTGAATTACTGTGTATTTTAAAATACACCATAAAGTAAAATAAATAAAAATATTTATTGTTATATTGTTAATTAATGTGTATTTTCCTATTCACTATGAAAATAAAATAAATAAAAATATTCACTGTAATATAAATGTGAATTGCAATTTTGTTGCCATGTTCTAAATGTTTATTGGAATGGTATAATTAAGTGTTATTTATTTATAAATATGGTTCTCCTTTATAAATTCTTTATGTGAATTATAAAAATAAAATATGTAGAAATATTTATTGTAGTATTAGAAATGTTAATTCATGGATATTCGTATATAATTATAAAAATAAAATAAACAGACTTATTTATTGTATATTATGAATGTTATTTAATGTATATTTTGTATAGATTATTTATAATAAAATCAATAAAATATTTGTTGGAATGTTAGAACATTAAATTAGTGTGCATTAGATTTTTTAATTTATTATTATTATTATTATTATTATTATTATTATTATTATTATTATTATTATTATTATTATTATTATTATTATTATTACATAATAAAAGAAATAAAAATATTTATTGCATTATTTTGAATGGTAATGAATGTATATTTTAGTATAACTTTTTAAAATAAACAAAAGTATTTATTGTAATATTAGGGCTGTGAATTACTGTATATTTTATATACATTATTATAAATAAATAAAAATATTGGTGTGAAATGCAATTTTCTTGTCATGTTTGAAATGTTTATTGGAATGGTATAATTAAATGTTATTTGTTTATAAATATGGTTCTCATAAATTCTGTGTGTAAATAATAAAAATAACATAGATATAAAATTATTGTAGTATTAGAAATGTTAATTCATGGATATTTTCTTATACATTGTAAAAAAATAAAATACTTATTCTGATATTAGGAATGTTAATTAATGTCTATTTTATATCTATTATTAAAAATAAAATCAATAAAAGTATTTCGTGGAGTGTTAGAAATGTTAATTCATGGATATTTGTATATAAAAATTAAATAAAATATTTATTGTAATATTAGGAATGTTAATGTATGTTTTACATACATTGTTAAAAATAAAGTAAATAAAAATATTTGTTGGGATATTAGAAACGTTAATTAATGTATATTTTATAGAGATTATTTAAAAATAAAATATTTAAATATTAGAAAATTTAATTAATGTATATTTGTCCATACATTATAAAAATAAAATAAATAAAAATCTTTATTGTGACCTAAGTGTGAATTGCAATTTTGCAAAAAAAAAATAATTGTAGTTGTGTGAAATGCAATTTTGTTGCTACATTATAAACGTTTAATGTAACAGTATAATTGAATGTTATTTATGAATATGCTTGTGATTTAAAAATTCGTTACATACACTATGAAAATAAACCAAAAATTTTTGCTGTAACACTAGAAATGTTAATTAACGTGTATTTTATGTACATTCTAAAAGAAAATAAATAAAAATATTCATTTTAATAGAAATATTAATTCATGTGTACTTTATAAAAATTTTAAAAATAAATATTTATTGCAATTCTTCCTTGTGAGGGTGGGAGGGACATCAAAGCCCACCCAGTGCCACCCCTGCCATGGGCAGGGACACCTCCCACTGTCCCAGGTGCTCCAACCTGGCCTTGGACACTCCCAGGGCTGGGGCAGCCACAGCTGCTCTGGGAAATCCATCCCAGT
>JAWWEV010000446.1:0-11417 GCA_035583235.1 Hafferia zeledoni | reverse complement strand
GGGCTGACCCTGCTGAGCATCCGAGATCTGACGGGATCGGATGGGCAGGGAGGCATTTAACTGCCACGGACGGTCCCCTACTGAGACTCGAACTTGTGACCTTGGGAGTCAGAGACCGGAGTGCTCACCATTACGCCACGGGACCGCCCCATACTACATTATGTCACTCATATCAGGGCTAGGACCAGAGCCATGGCTAAGCTGAGGGTCAGGGCCAGGGCCAGGGCGCGGGCGAGTGCCCGGGCCAGGATGAGCGCGGGGCCAGGATGAGGGAGAGGGCTAGGGCCAGGTCCAGGGCTAGGGCACAGGACAGGGCCAAGACGAGGACCAGGGCCAAGGCAAGTTCTAGGCCCAAGGCCTGGGCCAGAGCCAGGGCCAGCGTGAGAACTAGGGCCAGGGTCAGAGCCAGGGCCAAGGCGACGGCTCGGATTGAGGCCTGGCCACGAGCAGGGCCGGGGCCATCTCAAGGGTTAGGGCCAGGGCCAGGGTGAGGGCTAAGGCCAGGGTCAGGGCCAGGGCCAAGGCGAGGGCTCGGATCAAGGCCTGGCCACGACCAGGGCCAGGGCCATCTCAAGGGTTAGGGCCAGGGCGTGCATGAAGGCCAAGGCCAGGAGGACACAAACAGCTTATTGCTTTCAAAGAATGTGTGAAGGCAAAGCCTATGTAGCTGAGATCCCAGGGCTGCATCTTTTTTGTCTTGGTGAAAAGGATAAGCGTTCCATAGGAGAAGCTGTGCTGGTTTAAAGGCAAACCAGCAGGAGAAATGAACTCAACACGAGAGAGATTATAAGTCAGAGCTACAATTTAATAATAATATTACAATAAATACAATGGCACCAGGAGAAATTGGTTTTAACTCACAAAACCCAGCAGTGTAACCTAGTATGCTGGGGCACAAACCCAAAGGGGTTTGCTAGCCCTTTGTGCTGAGCCCTGTGTGGTTCCCCCCAAGTCTAAAGCAGAAGGAAGTGAAAAAACCTGTTGGTGCAGGTGATGGCTGTAGTCTGGTCTAGAGTGGCGGTCTCCTCCTGTCGAGGTCCTGCTGCTCCTCTGGATCCTAGAGAGGTTCCCAAGGTCTTCTTACCCCCCTGCTTATGTACCCTCAGGGAGCACCCAGTCCCTCCCCCAGGGTGGGGACTCACACAATGAGTGATTAACTCTGTGAGTCATGGGGTATCCTTGAACTATTGATGGCCCATTAGCAGCCATGCCCCCCCAGGCTGGGTGTGAAGGTGCTAACGCCTCTCTGGGCAGCTGCTGCAGATGGTCCATTGTTCTTGGGAAATTAATACAGGGGATAGAATAAACAGCTTTGATCACCCCAAACAGTGCCAACTGGTCCCACCTGCTGAACTAGGACAGAAGCTTATCTGCCAAATTGTGATTTTCGGCTCAATTCACAGAAAACAAGTGAAAGAGATGATGATTCCTGCCAGAGAAACTTGTCAACTTAGGAAATGCTTGTTTCCTTTTGCCAGCAAGTGAAAGGCAAAGCATATGTATTAGAGATTCCAGGGCTGTAGCTTTCTCTCTTGGTGAAAAGGAGAATCATTTCATAGGAGAAGCTTATCTCCCAAATTGGAGTTAAAAGGCCCAGTTCTCTGCTGAGAAGGGAAACAGTTGAAGATTCCTTCCAAAGAGACGGTGTCAGGACACAAAAACCTATTGCTTTTGGAGAGTGAGTGAAGACAAAGCCTATGTAGCTGAGATCCCAGGACTCCAGCTTTCTCTCTTGGTGAAAAGCATGATTGTTCCTTTAAGAAGCTCATCTCTGAAATTGGGATTTGGGCACAGTTCTCTGCCGAGAAGTGAAACGGATACTGATTATTCCAAGACAGAACTTTCCAGGTTAGGAAATGCTTGTTTGTTTAGGAGAGAGACACAAGGTAAAGCATATGTATCTGAGATCCCAGGCCTGCAGCTTTCTCTCTTGGCGAAATGCACAACTGATCCTTAGGACAAGCTTTTCTCCCAAATTGTGTTTCTGCTCAGTTCTAAAAAAAGAAAGAAGAGAGAGGGTGATTCCTACCAGAAAAATTTGTCAAGTTAGGAAATGCTTGTTTCTTTGGACAAGGAAGGGATTGGAAAGCATATGTATCAGCGATCTCAGTCTGCATCTTTCTCTCTTGGTGAAAAGCAGAATCGTTCCCTAGGAGAAGCTTATCTCCCAAATTGTCATTTTCAGCTGACTTCTCAGAAAAGAAATGAAAGAGGTGATGATTCCCATCAGAAAAACTTGTTAAGTTAGGAAATGCTTGTTTCTTTGGACCAGCAAGGAAAGGGAAAGCATATGTATCAGATCCTGCAGAGAGATTGCTGCAGGACTGAAATCTGAGATTCATATGCTTCATCTTCACTCTTTCGTACAGAGGAAAGAGCTGTTTGTGTCCTCCTATCTTTTCTCTGGAAGAAACTCCATGTGTTTCACTTCTCGCAGAGAGCAGAACAGGAACACACTTTTTTGTAGATAAGTTTCTTCTAAATAATGATTCTGCTTTTCACCCAGAGAGATTGCTGCAGGACAAATATGTGAGATTCATATGCTTTCTCCTCACTCTTTCTCCGAAAGGAAATAGCCGTTTGTGTCCTCCTACATTTTCTCTGGAAGAAACTTCATGTGTTTCACTTCTAGCAGAGCAACACTCCTTCCTGGGAGATAAGCTTCTTCTAATAAATGATTCTGCTATTCATCCAGAGAGATTGTTGCAGGATGGAATTATGAGATTCATATGCTTTATCTTCACTCCCTGTCCAAGAGGAAAGAGTTGTTTGTGTCCTCCTATCTTTTCTGGTAGAAACTTCATGTGTTTCACTTCTCGCAGAGAGCGCAGTCACTATGCCCCTTTTTGGGAATGAAGCATTTTCTAATAGATGATTCTGCTTTTCTCCCAGAGAGATTGCTGGAGGACGGAAACCTGAGGTTCATATGCTTTATCTTCACTCTTTCCTCAAGAGGAAATAACTACTTTTGTCCTCCTAAGTCTTGTCTGGAAGAAACTTCATGTGTTTCACTTCTAGCGAAGAGTGCAGCAACACTCATTTTTGGGAGATAAGTTTCTTCCAATAAATCATTATATGCCTTTCACTCAGAGAGATTGCTGCAGGACATAAATCTGAGATTCATATGCTTTATCTTCACTCTTTTGTACAGAGGAAAGAGCTGTTTGTGTCCTCCTATCTTTTGTCTAGTAGAAACTCCTTGTGTTTCACTTCTCGCAGAGAGTGGAACAGGAACACACTTTTTTGTAGATAAGCTTCATCTTAATAATGATTCTGCTTTTCACCCAGAGAGATTGCTGCAGGACAGAAATCTGAGACACATATGCTTTTTCTTCACTCTTCCTTCCAAAGGAAATATCTGTTTGTGTCCTCCTACATTTTCTCTGAAAGAAACTTCATGTGTTTCACTTGTAGCAGAGAGCGGAACAACACTCCTTTTGGGGAGATAAGCTTCCTCCAATAAATGATTATGCCTTTCACTCAGAGAGATTGCTGCAGGACAGAAATCTGAGAGGGGCACTCAAATTTTGGGGGAGGGCACTCAAATTTTGGGAGATGTGTACTCAAATTTTAGGGAGGGGCACTCAAAGATTCGAGATGGGTACTGAAATTTTAAAGAAGGGGCACTCAAATCTTGGGGAGGGGCACTCAAAGTCAGGAGGAGGAGTACCAAATTTTGGAGAGGGGCATCAATTATTGGGAGGGACTCTCAAATTTTGGGGGAGGGGCACTCAAATTTTGGGAGAGGTGTACTCAAATTTTAGGAAGAGGCACTCAAATCTTTGGAGATGGGCACTCAAATTTTGAGGGAGGGGCAAGCAAATCTTTGGGGATGGGCACTCAAATTTAGGGGAGGAGCACTCAAGTTTTGGAGAGGAGCACTCAAATATTGGGAGGGGAACTCAAATTTTGGGAGAGGTGTACTGAAATCTTGTGGAGGGGGCCTTAAATTTTGGGGAGGGGTACTCGAATTTTGGGGAAAGAGCACTCAAAAATTGGGTGAGGGGCACTCAAAAATTGGGGAAATGGGTACTGAAAAATTGGTTAAAGGGGCCCTAAAATTTTTGGGAGGAGCACTCGAAAATTGGTGAAAGGGGCACTCAAATTTTGGGGAAAGGAACACTCAAAAATTTGGGAAAGGGGCACTGAAATTTTGGGGAGGGGCACTGAAATTTTGGGGGAGGGGCAGTCAAATCTTGGGGAGGGGCACTCAAGTTTTATGGAGGAGCACTCAAATCTTGGAGAAGGGCACTCAAATTTTGGGAGAGGTGTACTGAAATCTTGTGGAGGGGCCCTTAAATTTTGGGGAGGGGTACTCGAATTTAGGGGAAAAGGGCACTCAAAAATTGGGGAAATGGGTACTGAAAAATTGGCCCTAAAATGTTTGGGAGGAGCACTCGAAACATGGGGAAATTGGCACTGAAATTTTGGGCAAAGGGGCACTCAAAAATTTGAGAAAGGGACACTGAAATTTTGAGGGAGGGGCAAGGAAATCTTTGTGTTTGGGCACTCAAATTTTGGAGAGGGGCACTCAGACATTGGGAGGGGCACTCAAAGCTTGGGGAAAATGGCACTCAAATTTTGGGGAAGGGGCACTCAAATTTTGGGCAAAAGGGGCACTTAAATTTTAGGGAAAGGGGCACTCAGTTTTGGGGAGGGGTACAAAAATTTTTTGGGAAAGGGACACTCAACTTTCGGGAAAGGGGCACTAAAATTTTGGGGAAAAGGACACTCAAAAATTAAGGAAAGGGGCATTCAATTTTTGGGAAAAGGAGCACTCAAATTTTAGGGAAAGAGGTACTTAAATTTGGGGGATGGGGCAGTCAAATTTTGGGGGAAGGGGCACTGAAATTTTGGGAAGAGGCACTCAAATTTTAGGGAGTGGCACTCAAATTTTGGGGAAAGGGCCACTCAATTTTTGAGGAACGGGGCACTCAAATTTTGGGGAGGGGCACTAAAACTTTTGGGGAAGGGGCACTTGAAATTTAGGGAAAGGGGCTCTCAAATATTGGAAAAAAGGTAGCACTCACATTTTGGGGAAAAGGGCAAAAATTGAGGTAAAATTTGGGGAAGGGGACATTCAAATTTTGGGGAACAGGGCACTGAAATTTTAGGGAAAGGGGAACTCAAATTCTGGGAAAGGGGAACTCAAATTTTGGGGAAAGGGGCACTCAAATTTTGGAAAAAAGTGGCACTCAAATTTTAGAAAAAATTGGCATGCATATATTAGGGAAAGGGTATCCGAATTTTTGGGGAAAGGGACACTCTGATGTTGGGAAAAGAGGCACTCAAATTTTTGGGAAAAGCAGCACTCAAATGTTGGGGAAAAGGACACTCAATTTTTTGGGGAAAGGGGCACTCAAATTTTTTGGAAAGGGGCACTCAAATTTGGGGGAAAGAGGCACTGAAATTTTGGAGAAAGGAGCACTCAAATTTTGGGGAAAGGGGCTCGCAAATTTTCAGAAGGGGCACTCAAATTTTGGGGAAGGGGCACTCAACTTCTGGGGAAAGAGGCACTCAAATTTTGGAGAAAGGAGCACTCAAATTTTTGGGAAAGGGGCACTAAAATGTTGGGGAAAGGGGCACTCAAATTTTGGCTAGGGGTACTCAAATTTCGGGGAAAGGGGCACTCAAATTTTGGGGAGGGGCACACAAATTTTTGGGGAGGGACACTCAAATTTTTGGGGAGGAGCACTCAAATTTTGGGGGAAGGGGCATTTTAAATTTCGGGGAAAGGCACTCAAAAATTGGAGAGAGGCAGTGAAATTTTTGGTATGGGCACTTAAAATTGGGGAAAAGGGCACTCAAAAATCTGACAAAGGGGCACTCAAATTTTTGGGAGGGGCACTCAAAAATTGGGGAAAGGGAGGGGCACTCCAATTTTGAGGAGGAATACTAAAATTTTGGGAAGGGGCACTAAATGTTATTTGAGAGGTACTCCAAGTTTTAGGATGAGCACTCAAAAATTGGGGAAAGGTGTAGTCAAGTTTTTTGGAGGGGAAGTGAAAAAGCGGGGAAGGGGCACTCAAATATTGGGTAAAGGAGCACTCAAAAATGGGGGAGGGGAACTCAGAAGTTGGGGAAAGGAGCACTGAAAAACTGGGGAAAGGGGAACTCAAAAATTTTCGGGAAAGGGGAATTCAAATTTTGAAAAAAGGAGAAGTCAAGTTTTTGGCAGGGGCACTCAAAAATTGTGGAAATGGCCCCATTACCGGTATTACCGATATTACCGTAATTACCTTCATTACCATAATTACCCTTTACTGTGATTATGCCTGTTACCGTAAACACCCTTGTTCCTGTAATTACCCTTATTTTTGTAATTGCCTATTTTACAGTAATTTCCCCTTTTACAATAATTACTGTAAACGGTAATTACCGCTGTTACCGAAAAGGTGCCAGGACACAAAGGGATTGCTGCTTTTAGAGTGTTAATGGAGCCACATCTTTGGCACCTCAGAGCCCAAGACTGCCACCTTTGATCTTGGCACAAAGCTCAATTGTTCCCACTGGTGCCAAGGAATGACTGAGGTTTGTGCTAAGATAAAGGGGTACTCAAAAGTTGGGGAAGGGGCACCCAAATATTGGTTGAGGAGCACTTAAATTTTTGGTGATGGGTACTGAAAAATTGGGGAGGGGCACTAAAATTTTGGGGGAGGGGCACTCCAATTTTGCAGAAATGGGCCCTGAAAAGTTGTGGAAAGGTGCACTCAAATTTTTGGGAGGGTCACTCAAAAATTGTAGGAGGAGCACTATAAAATTGGAGAGGGGCACTCAAATTTTGGGGAGGGCACTCGAAAATTTTGGGGAGGGACACTCAAATTTTTGGGAGTAGCCCCCAAAAACTGGGGAAAAGGGCACTGAAAAATTGGGGAGAGGGGCACTTAGAATTTGGGGGCAAAAATTGGTCAAAAGAGGCACTCAAAAATTGGGGAAAAGGGGCACTCAAATTTTGGGAGGACTCAAATTCTGGGGAGGGGCACCCAAATTTAGGCGAGCAGCAATCAAATTTTGTGGAGGGTAATTCAAATTATGGGGAGAGGGACACACAAAAAATGGGGAAAAGGGGTACTCAAAAAATGGGAGAGGGGAACTCACATATTAGGAAAGGAGCACTTAAAAATTGGGAAAAGGGACACTCAAAACTGGGGAAAGGGGAAGTCCATTGTTGGGGAAAAGGGAAGTCAAATTTTGGGGAAAGAGGCATTCAAAATTTGTGGGAGGGATACTCAAATTTTGGGAAAGGGCATTGGAAAATGACAGAAATTGCCCCAATACTGTAATTATTGGTATTAGCATAATTACCCTTATTACCGTAATTGCCCCGTTTGCTATAATTACTTATTACAATAAAAACCGTAATTACTGCCATTACCGTAAATACCCATCACTTTAATTACAGTAATTACACTAATTACCCGTATTACTGTAATTACCATTATTACCATAATTATTCATTTTACCATAATAACTTATTATCGAATTTACTGTAATTTCCGCCATTACCGTAATTACCGCCATAACTGTAAATGGCCCATCACAGTAATTACTTTAATTACCGTAATTACCCATACATCGTCATTACTTGATTTACCATATCTACCCTATTACTGTAATTACCCCATTATCGAGAAGGTGCCAGAACAGAAAGGGATTGCTGCTTTTAGAGGGTTAATGGAGGCTCATCCTTGGCACCTGAGAGCCCAAGGCTGCCACCTTTGATCTTGGTGCAAAGCTCAAGCGTTCCATGGCACGTGCAGGGCTGGGAAATTGCCATTTTTCAGCCAAGAATTGAGGACGGAGGGAGGCACTGGCTGTGCCTGGCACTGACACAAGGGCCAGGGGGCCAGGGCAGGGGGCACTGGCACTGACACCAGGGCTAGGGGGCCAGGGCAGGGGACACTAGCACTGACACCAGGGCTAGGGGGCCAGGGCAGGGGGGCACTGGCACTGACACCAGGGCCAGGCAGCCAGGGCAGGGGGCACTGGCACTGACACCAGGGCTAGGGAGCCAGGGCAGCTTTCCCACCTCTTTAGGCAGCTCTGAAGTCGTTCAAGAACACTCTGTCCAAGTGCAGGTTTGGGTCCAGCTGCAGGTTTGCTCTGGCATCGCCTTCTCAACTCTGACTTTGCAGGGAAAAGAGAATGGAGTCCATTAGAAACTAACCCAGATGGCAAAAAATGCCAGCTGTGAAAAGGCCCAGCCCAAGGAGAGCCTGGGAATACAAGGACATGGCTCAGCAAAGGACCAAAAGCTCTGGAGTAGGAATTTTCCAACCCACATCTCCACTGAGGCTGAAGATGCTGCTTCGAGTGCTTCAGAGCTCTGTCCTGGTGCCACCTGCCAGACACTGGGGCACAGGGAAACAGCTGAGTTCCTGGGCAGTGTGGAAATTGGGCTGGGATCCAGGGAAATCGGTTCTCCAGACACCTGCAGCCTGGAGGACTGCATGAACTTCGGCAGCAGATGGACTGAGGGTGCCCCTGTGGTGCTGCAGGATGTGCAGGGACCGATGGCTTCCCCTCCAAAATGCCACACAGCACTGCAGGCTGAGAGTGCCGAGGGCAAATCCTTGCCAAATCCCACGGGAACTGCAGGCACAGCACGCCCAGACATTCCCAAGGGCAAATTAAGCCTGGAATTACAGGCACAGTGCCCCAAATACCTCCCTCTGGGAAAAGAAACGGGGAAATGAAGACACAGCACCCAAAAAAGCGCAGTCTGGCGAGTAAAATCAGGAACTGCAGTTTGAGTGAATAAAAACTGCTCTGGAACTGCAGTTTGAGTGGCTAAAAACTTATTTTTTAAAAATTATTTTTGCTTTCAGGAATGTCGGAGCCTTCATCGTCCCAAGGCAAACTCCGTGTCCTTGAGGCACATTTGGTTATTTCCCCTTTCATCCCACGTGTGCAGCTCTGGTGCAGATCTCTGCACATCCATCCACCTGCAGCAATTGGTGGGAAGTTCCAATAGAATCTTCCTACCGAGCACACAGAGGAGCCTGTGATCTCTTTTGTATTAGAAAAACCTCATTTACAGCTTTGGAAAAGTGAACTGGCACAGGTAATCCACAGAGAACTCTTTGTTATTATTGCTATTATGATACTGTGAGGATGTGCTTTTCCTTGGTCTGAACCTTCACTCCTACAAGTGTTGGAATATTTGCAGCAGTTGTGTTTCCACACAGGGTACCTGCTATGAACCCCTTTTTTGGTTAGAATTGGGAAGATGCAGGCTTAAATAAAGCCAACCGTGCTCTGAAATATGTTGTGGATGGTTGTACGGAAGGATTTATTTTTGCTGTAAATATTTCACTGCAGTAAAATAGCCTGGCCCAAGGAAGCCCTTGGTTGTTGTTGCATGCTCTGATAGCAGTAGATTTTGGTTTCCTCTCAGGTTTTCCCTCTGGTTGCCCAAGGCAGCTGAAAGTGGGCTCTGAAAGCCTCAGGAACCAGCTGCCTTCACTTTGGCATTTCCCCAGCTGGAGCAGTGGCACAGCCTGAGGTTTGCAGAGGGAGGAGGAAGAGCAGAGCAAGGAGGAACAGCAGGGGAAGGAGCAGCTCCTGACACTGGGGTAGGTGCTGCAGCTGGTTTTTGTCTTTAAAGATGTGTTTGTGTGGCATGTGGGGAAGCCCAGCAAAGTTAGGAGGAATGGTATTGCCCATGTGCTTGCAGTTTCTCTGGAAGGTCAGACCAGCTTTTTCAACAAGTCTCACACTCTCACTTACCTGTCTATGCTCTAAACTTTGTGATATTTGCTGCTGAGGAACTTTAAACAGATTTAACTGTGGAATTCAGGGAAATTTGGGCGTTTGCCTGGTGTGGCTGAGAAAACAACTTCCAGTTGCATGGGAAATGTAGTGAACTAAAGCAGCTCCTGATATTTAACAGAAAGAAGAGGCTGACAGTTCTGACCTGAAGGCCTTTTCAAGGCTCCTTAATAATTTGCCTGGTTTCAAACAATGCCAAGTGCTTGGCAGGTGGTGAGGAATGACATGACATCAGCCTTGGTGCACAGGAATGGCAAAAGGTGTCCTGACTGTCCCCTGAACTAGTGAGGGCACAACAGGTCAGTGTGGAACTGGTTGTGAGGACAGGCAGGAGCTTTGAGGGTTTGTCAGGGGAGCTGCAGGAGTGGTGGCACTGCCTGCAGGGTGGGGCAGGAATGCAGAGCAGGCTCTGGACAGACCTGGCACAGTGTTTGCTCTGAAACAGCTGTCACTGGTTTGGTCATGTTTGCTGGAAGAGGGTTTGGATCCAGGCCGTGTAGGCTGCAAAATGAGAGGGAGAAACTGGGGGTTTATGAGGGATTTATGAGAGGGACAAAAATTGTAGAATGTTTCAATTTGGTTTTTGATTTGTTTTGTCCATGAGGAAGAACTGCTTGGCTTCTGGAGAGAAACCAGGGTGTGCTTTGTGGGTGCTGCTGAGCACACTCTGACAACAACAACAGCCCCACATCACCCCCATGTGTTTGCCAATCTCAGGAGGCTTTTGCCACTTTGTCTCTGATTTAAGGCCACCAGAGACACCGAGAGAGGCAGAGCAGGGACTCTGCTGGTGGCAGCTCCCCTGCAGCCTGGGGCCCTCAGGCAGTGCCCCCTGCAGGGATGCCAACCCCTCTGTGGGGTGGGAGAGCCTTCCTGTGGCAGTGGGGCAGAGCTGGCAGTGCCCCTGGGGCCTGCAGGGACTGGGAGGAGTTGGTACAGGCGTTTGTTCTTGTGCTCTGCACGGAACTATTGCAGTGCATTGAAGTGTCTCTTGCCCTGAGTGTGGTTTAGTGACTGAACCCCCTGACAGCTCCGTGTGGACATGTCGGAAAGGGGCAGGAACACACATTGCACCAATAGTCTGACTGTGAGGGAGAGAATTCCCAAAGGGCAAAGATAATCTGAGAGTCCCTCCTCGGAGCAAACTTTCTGTTCAGACTGCCCAGATCCTGAGGGATTGGTGGGCACACACAGAGCTGCACAAAGGGGGACCCAGGAAAGCTGCAACAGCCTTTGCTTCAGCCTAAAGTCTGCAATACAAAATTGAGTAGAGAAAAGTGAAGAGGCAAGTCTTGAAGCAAGGGATAGAAAAGAAAAATGACTTTGAACTTGTTCTCCTGACAGTATCTGGATTTATTAGGAAGAGACCAAATCCTTTGCTAGTGAGCTAATAAGAATTGTTTATTATGGTGAGGGGGGTTATGGGAAATCTGAAGAAATAACTTAAGGAAGGAAACTCCCTTTAAAAGCTGCAATTATAAATGCTTATCTTCTTTGGCTGAGTAATGAAGTGAGATGACTTTGGGTCTTGTATTTTAACAGAACAGATTATGCTTTGGCTTGTGAAAAAGAAATGTGAGAAAAATTCTCGGCTCCAAAAGTTTGGAAAGAGACGAGTTAAAAGAGCAAAGCAAAAATGAGGTTTA